>JASANG010001376.1:0-73942 GCA_030248215.1 Enoplolaimus lenunculus
TTTTTTAAGATTTTGATGAATTTCGTAATTTTTATTTCCTATCCAAAATTGCAGCACATTTTGTAATGAAAAGTAATTGCGAGATATGTGATTTTTAACTAATTTTGAGCATAATAACAACCAGTGTGTAACCGATATCCGTTTCCGGTGAAAATCAGTGTCCGTTTCTGTTTCATACTGTTATTTTTACGATCAAATTCAGTTACTAAACAAGTATATATCTAACAATTTTTCATTACAAATATGCTGCAATTGTTTGAAAAAAGATTAAAAAATTTCGACACATGCGCCATTTTTTCGGTGAAATTTTAGAAAGGCCAATGAATATTTGCGAGCCTCAATTGTATTGGCTGAAAAATAATAAAACGGATCCGTTTTCAGTTTCCGTTATTTTTACTATCCGTTTACACTCTGATAACACAATTTGCGACATTTCTTAACGCAAACGGACACAAGTCTTACACTCTGGCGTATATGTCGCGTTTAAACAAAATTATGCTTGGCAAAAATGATGTTCCTGAATCTTCAAAAGTTTTCAAAGCTTTTTAGTTTCAGAACCGAATACGTTCTACAAGGAGGCCACGTTTCAATGTTACCTTGTGTGGTAACAGTTCAGACTTCCAGTTTATACATCCCAGAGAACAAAAATTAACATAAAATAAAGTTTATTTTCTAAAAATTAGTATATATACATCTATGACATTGAAATAAATCTGTTAAATAAACCAAAATCTGCTGTACACCAAACTTCTGTTGCAAGCTATAGCCAATGTAAACAAGAACGAAACAGTATTAACATATTCCTAAGCCTAAGCCTAAGCTTAAGGATAAACCAAGCAAAAAATAGTTCAAAGCTTAACAGCTTACTTTTCATAGTCTCACAGAAAAACGTTCCGCCCCTGATCATTTACATGGGCTCAAGCTATTAATACAGGAATACTCATAAGCCGCAATTCCGAATTCAGCCAACTGGCCAAACTAACACTTCAGTTGACTTTAAGTCAAACTAAAAATTCTGAAACCATCAACTATTTTACATTGTAGAAAACAGATTTGGCACCTATATTATTCATACACAAAAGAAATAACCAAACGAAAGAGCTAAACAAAAATTAAAAATCTATACAACATAGTCAAGATTCTTCAGTTTGCCAATTCCCAACAAATATCACAAGCAAAACACAATAAACCGCAAAACTAACATGATCTGGCTCAATTATTAGAAACCGAATGCTTTACGCAAAAATACACACCTGACTTAAATATGGAAGACCAAACGAATATAAAAAACAATTCGAAACACCGTTTCGCTTAACGAGTCGCTACGACGCATAACAGAATATGCTGTTGATATTAGACAGCAAACTTCAATTCGACATTTTCGAACACATTCTACTCAAAGATTGAACCGATAACAACACACGGCAACTCACAAAACAAACAAAGTATCTGGTAATCAAGTTTCAAGTCTTCGGACTCGACTAAAACTAACGAACGCGCTTCTTGGCTAAACATGAGTACAAAAGTTATTTATTCAAATAAATTGGCGACTGAACAGGCGTTCGACATAGTACTTCACACGGTTAAAACACTCCTGAAAAAATAAAACAACAAACCCTCAAGAAAACTTCTGATGCATATGTATTACTAACGCGAATATAATGGCTGAATTTAGTAAGATGAAAAACATTAACACTACGGCCAATGTTACTTTGAGGGACGTAACAGTAGATTAAGCGTAGTATTCCTAAGCCTAAGCCTAAGCTTAAGCGTTGCAAAAATGAGTTCCTAAGCCTAAGCCTAAGCAAAAAAAGTAATCTAGAATCTAATGCGGGATTCACGTTATAACAGGAGCAGGCGGGACACGACTTGTCCCATGTTGATTCGACATCAACGTTAAAACTCGAGAACTCATATCGGGTGAGCAGACAAAACTCGAATGTCACATGACATTTACTTACAAACCACCGCTCTCAGGAGATCAATGTGTACAAGAGTCGGTATGTCACGTGATACTGTGGGACATTTATGCGAATATCATATGATATTCCAAAATTACAACGAATATCATATGATATTCAACGGGACAGTGTAATTTTTGGGTGCTAATGAATTAATGGAAAGTCCGATAGCAGAGGTACAGATTTGCTTAAAATACCAAATACATTTCTGCAAATTCATTTACGGCACAAAACCGCTTAGAAAAACAGTGTCACAGTTCAAAAATTCAAATTTCAAATTCTAGTATCATATGATATTCAACAGGACAATTTGGGTATGTTACCTCAAGTATGCAGACATTTGAAAATATATCATATGATATTCGCTGACACTACGTCGAATATCCTATGATATCGAAGGACAAAAGGTGACTTACACATGCTGATAGCAGACAAATGCAATTTTTTGAATATGATATTGAGTCTATTGGAAGACAAAATCTTACCCAATAGGCTAATAGGGACAAAACGTGTCCCAAGCTGCCCCGGTTATAACGTGAACCCCGCATAAACCTACTCTTTTATACACCCAACAGAAACCTGGACGCCCCTTAAAGTAACATGGGCCAACACTACAATGATTATAAACAGATTCTACCGTGTTAGGAAACATTCGGCACGTCAGCAGACCGAACCTTATTCAAACGTTCGATAATCTAAATGAAGGAAAGAAAATATGTACGACACCGACAACAAAGAGGGCGTCGTTCGGGAAAAAATACGTCAGACACCGATCCCATTTTAGGTTGAACCCGATAGCATACGCTATAAGTCATACCAAAACTGGATAATAAAATAAGAGTGTGCAACTGGGTACATTCTGAGTACAAAACAATGCACCTTGCGCGCTTTAGATAAACCCCCTTATCTAGAGGATTCTCCATGCAATTTCGTATAATACTCTCTAGCAAACTATAGCCTTGCCGTCTTATTATGATACCATTGACACCACCTCTATACAACATATGGAGGTCGGCCAAAAACGCAACACCGGTGGTACATTTTGCACCACACATTACAACAGTTGCACACTCATATTAAAAAGCGATCATCCACTCTGGGTCATACCAAATGATTCTGAAAAACTTGGTACAAATCAAAAGACGGAACAAAACGTATATTTCGGCACAGTTGTGAGACTTACCTTTTGAACACACTCAACATACCACCGGTTGCCGTTGCACAATGTTGCAAGTTAATTCGCTCTGCGTTGACGTTGTACGCGAGACGAATCTCCTCCAGTATAACTTGCAAGAAACAAACCGCCCATAATAGCCATAACGGTTGCAAATTGAAACCCGACTCGATACCGCATCATGCGCTGTTGTGCAACGCGATCACCTTTTGCGAACGCTCGCAATCCCATCACAAGGGCACCACATGTTGCAAGAATGCCTAAAATAATTTCCAATTTTACAAAATTAGTCATGCCGTTTCAATTTGCGATTTTGCCGACTCCGATTCCGAAAATTGACTTTTAAAAATATTAAAACAAGATTTCATTCGACATGAACTGAAGTTCGAACCGCAAGTACGAACAGTTTTCGAAAAAGATTCAATCTGTTCCAGTGTTTCAGCTGCTCAATTTCGTAAACACATACAAGTATTTTAGAGCCTTGCTGGATTCGTATTGCTCAAAACCAAATCCGAATGCGATTCAGAACCTTCAATAATTTTCGCCCAATCTGAAATCGAATCCGAACTGTCATTGCCACACTGTCATACTCTAAACAACATATCAAAGTGCGGTTACGGTTATTTTTGTACATAATCCGACATGTAAACTACAACTTCACTATACATAAAGTGGTGCTACAGATTAAAATCAACCATATTTACCTACAGGAACCAATGGATTTTTCTTAGCTTGTTCTAATGCACGCGATTTCGCTCCTGCGTTCGGTGCCATAAGCATACTTTCATCCGCTTCTATGGCCGTTTTAAATTCAGGCATTGGAATCGTTGGACCCTGCAACAATAAAAAACACAGTTACACATAAACACTGCCACTATAAAACAACAGTAAAGTTATAACAAGATTTTTTGCTTTTAAAGTACACAGGCCATTGATAGGTAAATATTCACGTTATCGTGTAATGCTATAAAAAGCGTTTCAAAATTCCTACACGGTAAACTGGAACTGCAATAACTGCATCGCTTAAAACAGTCTTAATATTGAACGGTGAAGGTAGGAAAAGTAGCCAGGTGCCGCTGAGTGTCCTACAAGTTTACTCTATCGTACCTGAGTTGACAAAGCAACGTTTCAGTTAATGAAAAATGTGACTTTTTGCGGCGTAACCGTAGCCTTGCCGTAGTATGATATTCCTAAACGTCTAAACCTACGCGTACGGAGACATCTACAACAAAGCTTATACAAAGCTTATACAAAAAAATTAGTCAGAATCCTCCTAAGCCAGCTGTATTGCAGTCTGACTAAAAACGTTAACACCCGCAGACCAGAAAAAGTATGAATTAAGGTCATTTAGGCATAGCTTCCACAAAGTGTATGCATGCGCTGTAAATTGCAGTGAGTTGATTGAAACGCAGAATGAGTTAAATCTACTCAGATGCTTGAGCTCTAAATTAGGACTTTCAGAACTCAGGTTTCTGAGGTAATTCAACACGTTGAAATCTAACTTTTATCGTCAATTTTTTTAGTAAAATATCTTAATTTCCACCTGCCCAATTTTAATACTGGCATTTTTAATTCACGTAAAAATTTACCAGAACCGAACAGTTACAAAATGCCGGAACCGGAATTCCGGTTGCACCCTGGTCTACAGGTATCCGTCCATCTTTACAGGCAACAAAACTAATTTCACCAGTAAACGCCCATTTTTAGACAATGTTCTTATTAACGCCTACCCGATTTTGTTCTTTCGGTGTAATCGCTCGTTTTCTTTCTTTAGAATAACCGATTTTCTTCCATGTAGCGCCATGAGATGTAGAAACATCGTTCGCGACACCAACGTCGCTAACACTGGCACTATTTTCCACAGTCATGACGCCAAATGAAAATACTAAAATATTCTAATTTAGTCTATAATGACAACACAAGTAAAACATCAGAGGAGAGTAAACTGCAATAAAACCACAACGGACTGCAAATTGCTATATTTTATTACTAATATTAATGCTTGTGGAAACAAATATCAATGAAATATGTTAAATTTCACTACTTTAAATTTTTTTGCACTTCGATGATGGATCACTTTTGAAGACCGCCATCGACTGCTCAAATATACTCGATCAGCCATACATACATGTATATTGAAACAAGGACGACCCAAGCGGATGCTAATTTACCAGATACCCGGACCGGACAGTAAAGAGTCGCGCTAGAGTATCTGTTAACCAAACAGTCGGCATAGATTTATCCTTCACTTCAGCGGAAAAATTAAGTTCCTTGACATACCCGGAAATACAATCCAATCAAGGATCACTCTAAAGAGTATGTTTCTGATATACTGACCACAATCGTATAAATTCGGTTTATAGGTTCTGTCGGAAAATACACCGGATATCCGGCCGCTTTCGGATCGCCGAATGCTAACGGTTGAAATTGTACGCTGTCGCCCAAATACATTATTTTAGCATGGTATATACGCTGTTTCAGGATGCAACCGAAGGCAAAAACCGGTGCATCACTGAATAAAATTTGTTCATAACTTAAAAATTTTTAAAATATTGTAAAAAAAATTTTCAAAATTCCATTTTGCAAATTCTCGCCAGTTATATCCTTAAAACCATAACCAAAAGACAACCAAGGTCGGCAAACGGTACAATTTTTCGATATACGAAAATTTTCGCAATCGAAACTCCCAAAACCTGTGGCAAAAATACACCAGAGCCGGAGGTCAATTTTTTTCCAATGATTCTGATCTCTTGTTATACTTGCTTGCTGTTCACTCATTCGCATTGCTATAAAGCACCGTAAAATTGGTGATTACTACAAGGGGTAACAGGATATCTCACTCACAGGCAACATTTTGTGTGGGAAGAATCAGGTTTAAATAAAACTCATATATATTATATCGCTCGCTGAGGTTCACAATAGAACGATATCACAATAAACAATAGCAACAGTTATATTTGGCAAAAGTAGAAAATAATTGTGAAAAAAGTGAAAATCACCAAATCTGTAGACACAGTTATGCACCCAGTATAAATAAACTAAGCATACCCATTCAGATAAATATTGAATAAATCAAATGCAATATAAAACAACACAAATAGCGATATGCTACACATTCGGGCCCTTGTCATTTAACTTTAAGCTATTTTTATGCTATGGTATTTTATAACTTGTTTTGCAACTTCTATAAATATCATGCGCACATCAGCTAACTTTTTGTATGGCTTTCGATGTAAATTGAAGCTTGCACTCAGAGATGCGAATAGCTCGTTCGGCCAACAGTAATTATTTAACTTTCTGTGCGTGTTTGTGTCTCATGTAAAGATTAGCGGCGGAACGTTTTTCTGTGGGACTGCAATAGAGTAAGTTTAAGCTTTAAATTATTTTTTGCTTAAGGTTAGGTATGAGCGCCAATTATTTCAGTTGCAAGCCACCGTAGCAACGGCGCCTGATTGGCTTATTCGATTATTTTCAATCAATCAGCAGCCACGGCTGCGGGAGCTATGCAGCGGGCTAAATTGGCAAGGTGGTTACGACAGATATATACAAGCCCACCGATTCACATTCACCCCAAAATGAAATTCTGCACCATTGTTCGCATAAAATACATACAAAATGTTTAAATATAGAAAAAATAAGCGTAAACACTTTGAATGTTACCAAATTTTATAATACATGTGTTATGAGCACCAAAAACTGCCAGATTAGCAAAACGCAGCTGCAGACATAACAAAACAACCCATGTTAAGGGTATGCCCACAAGGCATATGCCTAAGCCTGAACCTTACCCTACCAGTGTCAAGCCCCCCACCTACCAGTGAACAGGTCTCTATAATTAACATGGACCACTAAACCTGTGTCTTAACAGAGTTTGCAATTATTGATTTGACGGGCCAATATTACTTTAAGGGGCGCAACAGTAGATTAAACATATTCCTAAGCCTAAGCGTTGCAAAATGCGTTCCTAAACCGAAGCCTAAGCAAAAACATGTAATCTAGAATCTAAACCTAGTCTTTTATTGCCCCACCAAAAACCTGGTCGTCCCTTAAATTAACATATACATTTTGTGACCCATATTACTTTAAGGGGCGTTTAGGTTTCTGGTGGGTCTATAAAAGAGTAGGTTTAGATTCTAGATTACATTTTTTGCTTAGGCTTATGCTTAGGCTTTTTAACACATTTTTGCAACATATAGACTTAGGCTTAAGCTTAGGAATACGCTTAATCTACTGTTACGCTCATAAAAGTAACATTGGCCAACTTTGTTAAGACAAAATTAACAAGCAAAACAAACCAATTTAAATACAAAATAAAAAAACAACGACACCAAACCGTATTATTTACACATATTAAGATACATTTGGATACTTAGGATATTTAGAGACTATAAACACTAACTGAAACATATAAAAGTTATTTGTCAGCCGGTTTTCCGCAATGCGCAAAAGTTAGCGAACACACAACAATCTGTATGCAAATTTTCTGTTCGGAGAACAATCACGTTCAGTTCTTTGAAATAATATTGTACACAAATTAATGCTGGAAAGCTGCCCGAAATACGTATGTGGGGCATTCCAGCTTTAATGTAGATCTAAATAAATTCGTAGCATAGCATTTGAGGAAGCGAGACTCCAAATTTCGACCAAACCATTTACGTTCCGTTTCCAAGAGGTTGAATATCAAAAGGCAAATGAATATCCGTTGGTTTGTCTGTCCGGCATGAATTCTAAACACCACTGAACAGATTTACTTCATCATTTTTTGAAATCCAATTATCCTATGATGCTAACCTCGCATTTGTGTTCCTAAATTCAAATCCGTTAATAAGCTACATTCACGTTGGCATTACATTCAAAACCGATAGTTTCACTGCGTCTGGCAATCAATTAATGTACACTGTGAATTATTGTGTCATATTAGTCAAATTTCCTAAAATTATTGAATTTTAATTTTAATTTGATGACATCGTTTTCCGGTAGCCAGCGCCTCACCGAGCACAATAAAAACATCTGCATTCGCTTCAAGCAAAAACATATGCAATGCGCAGGACAGTGAAAACCGAATACGTAAACAACTTGTGGCTATTGTTCAAAATTGATTTGGCTAATTTTGTTTCAAAAACAGAACTTTACACAGTTTCAAAATGCATGGAGAAAATAAATAAACTTCGACAATCAACAACAACAACATATTTCATGGGGAGCAAACCGAAACACAATGAGAAATCAAACAATGATGGAAATTTCTGAACGCAAAATTTCATAGAACATCCAATGAAGGCGAACACCTGAGCCAAATGTATCAGGTGACACTTTGATTATCTGTTATGAATACATCTTGCACAACAAACCACTTCAACGGTCTCTAAACAGGATGGGGATGGTCTCTAAACAGGATGGGGATGGTCTCTAAACAGGATGGGGACGGTCTCTAACCAGGATGGGGACGGCCTTTAAACAGGATGGGGAGAGTCTCTAAACAGGATGGGGGCAGTCTCTAAACAGGATGGGGACGGTCTTTAAACAGGATGGGGACGATCTCTAAACAGGATGAGGACGGTCTCTAAACAGGATGGGGACGGTCTCTAAACAGGATGGGGACGGTCTCGCACTACACGGATGTCATATAACAGTGCCGAAAACATAATCAAATTAGTAGATCATTAGGAATTTAGACATTCACACTACGTTTGCTTATCCAAGTGAACTGTTCGGCGTCAGCCTCCGTCCTGCTTAGGGACCGTTGCAGTGGCGGTGGGTTTAGCGCGCCGGCAACTTCCTGAAAGTTCAATGAAAAAAGTGCTCAATTCTGGCTTGTAGGTCAATAGTTACCTGTTACCTAAGTGCCCTGAAAAAACTTTGAACAAATAACACAATTTTAAAATATATATTGCTACAACCATACTACTGCACATAATCAAATGTACAGATAATTAATATCTAACCTTGGAAAATACATATTGTAGACTTGATAGACATAATTCGGCTAAATTACTTGAAGAAGACTTCCAGTGCGCAACGGTCTAATGTATTAATAAAACCAGCAACTATAATAGAAATGTTAACAATAAGTTCGTATGATGATAACAGCAATCACAATAATAATAATAACACGTAATAATAATAATAATTATAATAATAATGTAAAGAAATTCATCCGACAATTGGATAGACCCAAAACCACAGGCTCATTATGATAAGATACATACAACGTAGCCAATTAATAAACAACGTCGGGGCATAGCCTAGAGCCACAGACGACATTTTCATACTGCACAATTTTGATGCTTTCCTTTACTCGTATTGTTTTATATCACACAAGCAAAAGACCGAAACGCTGTTACCTTATTATTCAACAGAAACGTTATTTCCAGTCCTTCTTGTGCTCAACACTTAAGTTTAGCCGTCTTTTCTGCTACGTCGTAAATCAAATTTTGAACGCAGACAAACCATGCCGATAACCTCATACTTACTGAATTATAAAATCCAAACAAATTTCATCAAACCAACATACCACACTGCAACATTTGAGTCAATTTGTACCACTACAGCACCTTATACACTCGAAACGTCCGGTTCTGAAGCACTAACTTAAAATACTTTGTGTACTCTGGATCTCCATGGCGTATCTGATCACAAAATCGAGGCACCGTCGACTTCTTGAGCCCATGCGTGACGTATTCGTTGTCTGGTATGACTTTGTTGTCTAAATCAACCAAATCCGGTGTACGACAATTATCCGAACGTGCTAAACAAATTGAGTCTTCAAGAATGATATAATGTGTATCGATACGTTTCAGAATATCGTGTACATCAGAAGGCGTTCGACGACCGTAGATTTGATATACCTAATGACACAAAATACAAAAAATCATTTCAAGATCGCAATCATCTGTGGGCAGTCAACACATTTTATGGGGGGGTCACATTTTATAGTGTTGTGGTATAAAAAATGACCCTGATTTAATAAGAGACTCCTCGTATTTTTTAATACAGCGCTTCCGAAAATTATCCAACGAGAAAAAGTGTCTCCCAATGCCCAATGAAAAATTTTCATAAACACAACGAACGTGCATTTTTGACAACTAGGCAAACCATTCCGCTTTAATTAGAGGTCAAAACGATACAACTAAAGAGAATGCAAGAAAAAATATATGGAAATTCAAGAAACAGACATTGGCGTAGCCACAATTTTAGTTTCGGAGACCGCATTTATGATATCGCCTGATTTACGTTTGACTCTTAAAGCTTTCGTGGCTACGTTCCATAAACTATCATACTAAATTTTAAATACACAGTAAAAGACTAAGAGAACTGAAAAATTCCTAACGTGTAGATACAACAGAATAAATTAAGCAAACTATTACTTAGGATTTATGCTTCATAATCCTCCTAAAAAATTAATGTTTGCTCGTAAATACGTAACAACGTCTAATATATTTATTAAACAATTTCATTTGCCCGATTTAAAAACCAACGCAAACTAAGCTTTCAACCTACTTCTTTAGTCCGATCTCTCAGCCATTTATCTTCGAAATGAGGATGATTGGTTAAGTGACGTCCAGTGCAACATTTGACTCCGGCCAAAAGCTGCATAGATCCGGCGAACGAGGCATCAGGTGCAGTGTGATTCTGGATCCATTTCATCAATTCAACAGTGTCTGGGTCCCAAAATTCGCGCAAATCGTCCAGCTGCGAGCGAACGGTCGGTACGAAACGCCATGAGATAAATACTATCACCGCCAGCGTGAGCGTATAACGAATTCCTGTAAATAACGATGTTAACGATTGTTGTTGCACAGAGCAAAAACAGACTTCAAACCTACAATCATACACATACAAAAGTATACTGTCTGATAATGTTGATTCTATAACATGATATTACGTATTATGTTAATTATCGGCAACAAATAAAAGCGTGATCTAAAACATTGCCTAAGTACGCTTTAAACAAATATTGGAGTGTATATATAAAAGGCTAACCTTGAATTACGCTATTTTTCCGAAATTTATTTCGTTTGACGCTCAAGATGTTGAACCACAAATCATAATCTGCAAGCACAACTCCGCCTAGCACTACCATATGCGGTGTCCAAAAATACTTCATGCGCAGCGTCATCAACGCTAATATCCCAGCGAATACCGATTGAATAGTTAAGTAGGCAAGATTTGGCCTTTGATTGAGCATAAACGGTTTATCTGATATGTCCTTGGCCGGCTTTGGCTTCGCTTTCCCCAAAACCTCCGGAGAAACCGTTGCAGTACACCATTCGAGCAGTAAGTTTTTGCCAATCAAAAACAAAAAGCCAAGCATTGTTACGAAATATGTCGGAAACAGCAGTGTTTTCGATGTCCGAATAAAAAAATCGTTGTCGAGAAACACGAATGCGCCGTGACAAAGGTACAGTCGGGACTCGAAATCCAGCGGGTTTCCGAAACCAAATTTTCCTTTTAAAAATTTAAATATGTGCGCGTCAGCTTCAACTGGTATAATAAATGTCTTAATTGCACAATTAATAGCACCAGTTATCGCGAGAACCATAAATACTTCGCAAAATATACGAAATGAACCATCCAGAATCCCTCCAGCAAGAGGTACGTTACGAAACAAGTACAGCATTAGAATAGCTGCCGGAATGAAACTAAGCACAATTGAACCAAAAATCATTGGTTGAAAAAACTGAGCCAATCCAGTAGCAACCATAGCAAGCCATACAGCACCAAGAATCTCGCATATTTCCTTCTGTGGTCCAAGCTGAAGCATTGCAACTGCAAATAACGCAAAACATTGCAGCAAAAGCAAAAACTGATTAAATTGCCATGTGATCGCAAAAACAAACGTGAATGTAAAAATCGCTCCTAAACACGCCCATTTCTGAATGCCAGACAATTGATAACTGACTTGCTGACTTTTATTGTTGCCAACTTTCGCCTTTCGACGCTCAAGATATACACAAATGGCAAAAACTTGCGCCCAGAAAAACGGAAACGCAAAATTTTCACGTAAATTAATTGTAAAAAACACGCGTGTCGTATCGTCTAAATTGGAGGCAAACTGAAGCGCGGCTAATAACCCTGCAGGCCATAGTCCAGTTAGGTACCATGCCAACGCGTACAAACAAAACACATAAACTCCGCTCAGCCGAAAAATCGAGTAAACGTAAAACAAGATCGGTTCAGTACTTTTTGCTAACTTATACAACGCGGCCAATACAACCTCTTGATAAATATTAAACCTTGATAAAACGTTTATTGTCCGGCCATGTTCGGTTGCATTGTCGACCGTTAGCTCAGCAACTGCTTCAGAAAAACTTGTAGAGTTTACAGCGTTTATGATCTGCTTAAAATACGAATAGTACAAACCACATTCAGTGCGTAGTGAAATTTCTCGTTCCACTTCAGTGATATGAGTGAACCACATGTTATTTTCATGCAGCGTTCGGGTATACCATGTAAAAATGTATCCGGAATAAATCGCCAGACCAAATCCAACCAACAGCCAAACTCCACGCACTAGACTTTTAAAGTCGTCATAAGTTGTTGGTTCACTGCGGTCAGTTGAATATGTTTGATCGTTGGTTTTTGATCCAGACTTGGTCCCAGATTTTGAAGATCTCGAATGAGATGATGGACGGTCAAACGATTGTACTGTTTCAGTATCGGGATGAGTAGCTCCGTTTTCCACCTTTTTACTTTTCTTCTTTCGTTTCCGGGCACCAGATATTTCTGGTGGAGAAGCTTCGTAAGTGACCATTGTGTATTTTAATACTTCTATTTAAACAGATCCTTAAAAACATAACGTGTGTATGTATATATAATTAAACAGATAAAACGGTTACTATGACTAAGCGTTTGTTTGCTCAGCAAATAATTATTTGATATACAATTGGCTGAAAGAGTAAATAGCAATACCGGAATCGTATGCACCTTATGGAAATAATCGATTCATTAATACCGAGAAAACATATCACGAGAAATTTTTGACGCACGGTATTTTCAGGGGCGCTAGTACAGCTAATGGATAAAATAGGAAATGTGCTGCTCATCGGCAGCTGGAATCAAAAGTTTTTCTTCCCGCTTTAGCTTATGTACATTTACAACATTTACATACACTCAAACCAGTCTTGCATGTCATAGATTGGGCAAGCTAGGGTACGGCGGCTTTAAGTTCTAAGTGCTTGGAACTGAAAATAAGGGAGTCCTGCGAGGCTCAGCATCCCATGGCTCGTGGCCGACAGATTCTCAGTTTAGCGCGCTGCCAGTGAACCAAACCGAATCACAACCAACTGCTGAGTTTTAAGATTTTTATGCTAAATACCGTAACGTTACACTACTTGTATATATATCTTGGTTAGTCCATGCTTTTACTACTGTTGCTTATGAAGGCACTAATACATATGCATCAGCATTATACCGATGTACAGCATCAGCATTGTTGGTATACGTGTTGTAGCGATAAGTCTGTGCATGCTGTATGTAATGTAAAACATACGTAAATACACGTGCACATATAGCGTTAGAGAAAATTATAATATCGGCCGCGTTTATGTAATGGACTAATGGTTAGCGCGCTTGACTCGCGAGCGAGAGGTCCGAGGTTCGATTCCCGGAGTGGCCATATATTTCGCAGAAATTTAGTGGGAAAACCATGTATATTCGCAGTACTTCGCAGAAAGGGGTCGTCCTTGTCAGAACTGCGCGGTCGGGACGACGACCCCTTTCTCTGAAGTACTGCGAACATACATGGTTTTTTCCTTAATTTCTCCGAAAGATAAGGCCACACAGGGAGTCGAACCTCGGACCTCTCACTCCCGAGTCAAACGCGCTACCCATTGTACCACGCGGCCGATATCATAATTTCCTCTGGTGCTATATATATGTGCACGAGTATGTATGTCTTAACATTATATACTCAGCACATACACAAGTTACACCGCGAATCCCCACACTCCCGACCGCAAAATGGCACCGAATTCGCAATTTGATCGAATCCGAATCCGAATCTATTGTTAAGCTGCTGAATCCAAATCCAACCCTTGCACTTTGCCAATTTCTGACAAATATCGATAACTTGTTTCAGAATACTACGACACTTACTGAAATTAGAACATTATATTTGGACCTACAAACCCAAAAATTAATTATTCCATCACAAGCCGCAAACACTGGTACTATCAGTCAAAAATACAAACTTTAACAGTCAATAGGATTTGAAACTTTTTGCCTTTTTTTGGAATATACAAGTATAACAATTTTAATTCTCCTAGCAAAGTAAATATTTTTGATCTTATAAAATAAATTCTAGTAAAATATTGCAATAAATGTTTCGGTAATATAAGGTGGTGAAAATGTTGTATAACAAACGCCGTTACATAAACGAGATTTGTTATTGTGTTCTATAACATTTACGAAGCCTAATTTTACAACTCTGCCGGCGTAGCAGAGTTTTACCCTGTGACGTGCATTTTCCGGGAAATCTACCACAATACATTTCAGACCAGATGCACCAACGCGCGGTTCATGTAGAAAATATTGAAGGGGTCGATAGTTACGTGATATATGCTTTGCAGGTATACTTTCAGACAAGCAACCTAAAATCTTATTCGGGTCACTACTGTACTAGGCAAAGTCTGAAAGAAGATTTTGTTTTTACAAAACGAAAAAAATTAAAAATAGAATTCTGCTCTTTTTCTAGTTTCCTCCTACAATGGAAAAGTTTCCTCCCGCCACAATCTATCACGTATTATAAGAAAAACAGTGGGACTCCACTGCGATTTGAAGGGATACTAATGGGTCATCCACGTTATACTGTCTACGCTAATGTAAAAAATTGTCCACCCACTTGTGTCCAAGGGAGGTACAAAACAATGCTATTAGGGATATTTGGACTTTGCAGTGGGCATACATATCTAGTCTGTTATGGTGGTAGTCCCTTCGGAGGGAGTAGGGACTGTGTGGACACTGTTTGGACATCGTGTCTGACAGTAAGAGTTCCTTCGCACAGACTCTATATATTTGCGTAACAGAGTCCTTTCGGACAGACTTTGTGTTATACAATAAGCGAATGTCCTTCTGACAGACTCATGACAAAACAACTGTCCTTTCTAAACGTATTGATAAAGCGGCATCTGTATGTGCGATAGTGTGACAAAGTATGCGCTGTTCAGAGGGACTCTTTGTTGTCAGCCGGGTGTACGCATAGTGCGGGTGACTTCTGGACATATAATTTATAAAAACTGCAATTAGAAACTTAGGGACTCGCATGTGGGTACAATTTTTTACAGTAGTGTTGACAGTATAAACGTGTGTGACCCATATGCAGGAGTGGGGGCTGCCGATCCTTTCTTCCCACACAATGAAAAACTCCCCCCTTTCAATCTTTCACGTTTATTATGATAAAATGTGGCACCTCCCGGCGTTTTGAAAACATACTAAGCAGGATAAGCACCAAACTGTTCAAAACACTATTTCAGTATTCTAGCGGTTCCAATAACGAAATGCTTAGTACAGGAGGCTTGGGGTCGGTAGCCCTCCATCTACCAATCAAGGGAAAAGCTTGGAGTTTTTATTTTTCACTTTTCCCATTTTCCAAACAAAGCCTATGCTTCTGATTTTCCCTACCAACCCAGGGAATATGTAAGCATATAATTTTCCACTTTTCAATTTTTCCAAAAACGTATGCTTCAGATTTTCCCGAAAACTGACCCAGGGCAAATCTAGGCGTTTAAATTTTCCAATTTTCCCGTTTTCCAGCCAAAACCTATGCTTCAGATTTTCCCTACCAACCCAGGGTCTAGGCGTATAAATTTTCTACTTTTCCCGTTTACTATCCAAAACCTATGCTTCAGAATTTTCTTACCAACCAAAGGACTAATTTTTTCTAAGTACCAACCCAGGGAAAATCTAAGCGTTACAACTTTCCTCTTTTCCGTTCTCCAACCAAAACATATGCTTCAGATTTTTTTTACCAACCAAAGAAAAATCTGGGGCGTCTACCAACCCAGGGAAAATCTAGGCATTAAAATTTTCTAGTTTTCCCGTTTTCTAAATCTCGCCTACATCTCTAACTTCTCCTATGAACCAAAACGAATCATATATCTACGCTTGAATTTTCCGCTTTTCCCGTTTTCCGAGTCAGCCCATGTATTGAACATATTGAACAAGGCCGGAGCAGTAGCATAAGCATATTCCTAAGCATAATGCGGGGTTCACGTTATAACCGGGGCAGGCGGAACACGTTTTGTCCCATGTTGATTCGACGTCAACGTTAAAATTCGGGCTTTTATATCGGGTCAACAGACAAAACTCGAATGTCATATGACATTTACTTGCAAACCACCGCTCTCAAACGATCAATGTATACAAGCGACGGTATGTCACGTGATACTGTGGGACATTTATGCGAATATCATATGATATTCCAAAATTTCAACGAATATCATATGATATTCAACGGGACTGTGTAATCTTTGGGTACTAACAATTCAAATTACAAATTCTAGTATCATATGATATTCAACAGTACAATTTGGGTATGTTACCTCAACTATGCAGACATTTGAAAATATATGATATTCGCAGACAATACCTCGAATATCATATGATATTGGAGGACAAAAGGTGACCTACACATGATATTAGCAGACAAATACGAATTTTTGAATACGATATGGGGTCTGCAAGCAGACAAAATGTTACCCAATAGTCTAATAGGGATAAAACGTGTCCCAAGCTGCCACGGTTGTAACGTGAACCCCGCATAAGCCTAATCCTAAAGCCTAAGCGTATGGATGAGCTTATTCCTAAGCCTAAGCCTAAACCTAAGACTAACAAAAAAATTAGTCTATTAAAGCTTAAACTGACTCTATTATAGCCCCTTCGAAAAACGACCCTGCCCCGTTTTATGCATGGGCCCAATTTTCTAACCAAACCAATGCATTGAAATTTTTAAGATTTTGGATGAATTTTATAATCTTTACTTCATATAAAACTAAGGCAGCGTATCTGTAATGAAAATGTGCGAGATTTGATTTATACCTTAATTTTAAGCATTAAAATAACATAGTATCCAGTGCTTTTTAACAGAAACGGAAACAGACACCGATTTTTATCGCAACCAGACACGGATATCCGGTTACACCCTGGTCTCCTTTCAAAACAAAGATCTTGGACTTGATAAGCCCGTCTTCTTCAAGTCACACAACAATTGTCTGAAATTTCAAAAACTGTTTCATATCGACAGCTTATTCTGTAATGTTGGTCTCCGAACCCTCTGGATCTTGAGCCATCCGCCAATCATATCAACAAAACTAAGTTTGCCGGCCACATGCCGGCAGGTGTATAGGTACATACGTATTAATGCTACCTCAAATAATTACGATCCTAAACATTAATATCTAAAAACGCAGCGTCTATTGTCAGCTATACTTCGACTATACAATTTACCTAACAGATTTCTTTGTTCTATTCTATGTTGTCTACAGGATCACATTCTATTCAGTACTGTATGTTCGTTTGTCCTCGAGACAAAATATCATTATATTAATGCTTTAGTTAATATCTCTATAAACGTATCGGTCGGGTTGGTTCGCTTGTTTGCAATGACGGGCAATGCACAAAATGATACGCCTATGGGCGGAATACAGAAGAAGTTTATTAGCAGGACGGGCCAATGTACATTGTATAAAATGGGGAGTCAAATTGACCCCCTCGGAAATAGGCTTTTTTCCTGACTACACAAACTGAGTTTGACTCTCCATTTTTTAGTGTAAAGAACAAGGGTGGAATAGTATTATAAGCATATTCGTAAGCCTAAGCCTAAGCCTAAGCCTAAGGCTAAGCGTAAGAATGAGCATATTCCTAAACCTAAACTTATAAGCGTACACTGTAAATTTCAGCGAGTTGATTTTAACTCAGAATGAGTTGAATGACTCAGTCTGAGTTAGGACTATCGGAACTCAGAATTGTGAGTTGATTCAACTCAGTTTGAGTTAATTAATCAACTCACCCATAGTCAACTCATGTCTCAGAGTGAGAAACAACTCAACTTAGAGCGAATGAATGTTTACTGATATCAACTCTACATATAACTAAACTCGCTAGCTGAAGTGATTAATAAACTCATTGCAATTAACAGTGTAAGCCTGAGCCAAGCAAAAAATTAGACCAAAGCTTAAGCTTATTCTTTTTTCGTCCCACAGAAAAACGTTTCGCCCCAGATATACAAATGGGCCGCAGGACGGCAGGGTGCAACCGGGTCCGAAACCGGAAGATTAAAAAATACTAAATTTTGAGTGAAAGCTGGAATGCTTTTGACATTCTCACGATTTCAAAAAGTTAATAGCCACCAAGCCTACACTAAATTCAAGTGAGAATTGATTTCAACTGAGAATGAGTTGAATCCACTCAGAGATTTGAACGCTGAATAAGGTCTTTCAGAACTCGGAATTTTGAATTCATTGAACTCATTCTGAGCTAATTAATCAGCTCACCCGGAATTAAATCAGCTAAAAGTCAGTTAATATTTACTGATATTAACTCAGAAACAACCTGAAATAACTAATTCTCTCACTGAGTTCATTGGAATTTACAGTGTATGCTTAATGAGCTGGGTGGGTATTTTGATTTCATTTTGCAGGTTTGGGTTTTTACCGATTGACAAATTGAAAAAGGTACAAAACTTAATAAATATGATTATTGCAAATGCGAATAATAAGAAGATGCGATAAGAATTGTGGATATAACAGAGTTTTAACTTTTTTGATACAATTTACTATTCTTTGCGAGGGAAGGGTAATTGTAACAATTTTTCTCGGTTAGGTTTTTGCTGCCCAGAAACTTAGGCTTATAGGTAAGCCTAAACCTTAGCATAAATTGTACGCGAAATGTGTACAAGAGACTAGAGGTGATTCTAGAATAGGTATTCTGTAAAAGTAGAAAATATAGAATTATGTGTTAAAATTTAAACCAAAACTAAATCCGATAGGGAGTGACTAGGTCCATTGGTATTGTAACCCTCGTATTTACTTTGCGTTTTACGTGCCAATGATTTTTCAGGTGGGTGATCTTGCATACCTACGGCAAAATATCTCACTCGCTATAGGCAATCTTCAGGCGAATAGCCAGCTCACCTTACTAGAATGGCTAAAAAATTTTCAAGAGAAGCATACAACGGTTTTCGCTGACTTTACACGCAAGGTTGAAAATTTCCTAGAGGGGCGTATATTTTTACAGCGAGGCTGAGGCCCCCTCAAGCTTGCCTTGCCTACGGTGCCGGCAATCTTTGTCAGTTTTATTCACGCAACCTCATTTGCTTTATAGTTAAGCTACTCATACTCATAACTTTTTCACATCCGCTTGATATACAATTGTGACACTTGTGACACTTTATTCAAAGATGTCTACACACATATTTACGTAAAACGAAAGCGTTTTACTTTCAAAGTTCAATATTTAAGTTTTCGTCGAAGCTGACATAGCTAAAACGAAAAGCGATATCGAATAGTTTTGTAATTAAATTTTTTTCTAAATGACAACAGCATCAGACGTGTGTGACGGTCGTAGAATCGCTGGAATAACTGGCCCATGTTACTTTAAGGAGCGTCCCGGTTCATGGTGGGTCCATAAAACAGTACGTTTAGATTCTAGACTACATTTTTTGCTTAATAGGCTTACGCCTAGGAACACATTTTGCAACGTTTCGGATTAGGCTTAGGTTTAGGAACGCATTTTTGCAACGCTTAGGCTTAGGCTTAAGAATACGCTTAATCTACTGTTACGCCCCTTAAAGTAACATTGGCCAAATAACTTAAGGATTGCGTTATTATTTTGCGCCACGCGTCATCGCTCGCCGCTTCCTTAGTCACAAAAATATCTTATACGCTGTCGTTTTAAAATATTTTTTACATGACACACCGAAACGTGTGTAAGCCCGTAGCCGGCTTGGCTCGCTGGGGATGGGGGCTAAAACTATTTCACACCGGCATAAAAAGGTTTCCGATGGTTTGCGAACAAAATTTAAACTTGTATAGGGGGAGACAAGTTTTCTATGATGGACTGAGTCCTCTGGCGTCATCTGGCTGATCTGCTGGGCGTGCAGTATTGTGTGGCGCGTAGGTGCAATGCAACTGGTTTCTCCAAGGTATATTTGCAAAGTTATTATTGATAAACCGAAACCTGCGTTCAGAAATGCCTGTCAATGTCTCTGGCAATCAGGGTGCCACCGGAATTGCCGGTTCCGGTAGAAAAATCTAGTATTTTTCATTATCCGGTTCCGGTAATAATTCATGTATTTTTTCAACAGAATTTTCCGGTATTTTCGATATCAAAAATTTTTCTCATTCGACAATTTAACAAAATTTGGCATATTATCATATGATGCTTTTCTAAAATTGTTTGAGCGTGTATGGCTAAAATTTTCAATTAGTGTCATACTACTTCATAATTAATTATACGTTTCCAAGCTACTGCACTGTAAATTCTAATGAGTTGATTAATAAATTCAGCCAGTGAGTTGGTTATTTCTGAATTAAAATCAGTAAACATTAACTCATTGTCAGTTGAGTTAATTCTCAGTCTGAGTTCAGTTGACTCTGGGTGAGTTGATTAATTAACTCAGAATGAATTGAATCAACTCAAAATTCTGAGTTCTGGCAGTCCTAACTCAGACTGAGTGATTCAACTCATTCTGAGTTAAAATTAACTCACAGAAATTGACAGTGTGCATTATTTTCAGAATTTTGGCATTGTATGCACTCCCGTTTTCAATGACTGAGCATAAAACCAAAATGTTCATCCTGGTTTCAACTATTCTTCGAAATTTTACTAAAACTACATTGAAGGCGAATTTAGCTTCTATTGAGAGTGAAGATCTACAAAACGCAATAATTAAGTAAAAAATTTTACTTCGTATCGTTAATAATTAAACTATTTTCCCATTAAAACCTATCAAATAGATTTAAAAAAGAATTTTCTGATAACGAAGATTTTTGTTTTCCCCGTTTCCGGTGTTTTTTAACCTTCCGGGTCCGATTTCCGGCAACAATGATTTTTGTTTTCCCCGCCTGCGGTGTTTTTTAACCTTCCGGTTCCGACTTCCGGTAACAAGGACTTTTGTTTTCTCTGCTTCCGGTGTTTTTAACCTTCCGGTTCCGGTTCTCGTATTTTATATTTTCGGTTGCATCATGCTCGCCATCGAACACAAACTCGATGAGTGGATTAATCAACTCAGAGAGCGAATTGGTCATTTCTGGTTATTTCTGAATTAACAACAGGAAACATCAACTCGCTCGGAGCTGATTCAATACCGAGGGGGTAAGTTGATTAATTAACTCCGAACGAGTTCAATCAATTCAAAATTCTGAGTTCTGAAACGCCTAATTCAGAGCTCATGCTTTTGAGGGGATTCAACTCTCATTCTGAGTTAAAATTAAATCACTGGAATTTTGTAGTGTGTCTGTATAATATATTGCTGTATAAGAGTTTGCCAGACATCAAAAGCAATGCGAGTCAGTTTTACAAAACCCCCAAATCGGCATTGCATAATCTTCAAATTTTAAAGGTTTGTCTGGCCAGTTGCGATCTGTTACCACTTTTATTCGGACATTGAAAAAGAATTTACGCAATATTTTAGCTATAGACTGGTCACTTGTATAGTTACCCATTTGGTATTATACAGGCATATATACATATATTTATATATTTATATATATATATATATATATAAATATATACATGTATATATACATATATATAAGTATATATATATGTTTATTTATTTATCTATTTATATAAATAAACATATAATATATAATATATATTGCGTCACAATGTAATTATATCGAGGTTGTTGGGACCTAAAAATTTCTTTTATTTCAACTCTTAAAAAGTTGAATTTAATGGTTGAGCTGTAGAATAACGAAATAATTGCAAACAACTGTTATGTCAGAATGGTATTTGAAATTTCGGGTTAAATTTTTATTTTATTTTTAAATTTTGACTCTTGCAAACCTAATGTGCGATCGCAGTACCTATTGCGCTCTCTTGCTGTATTTCTGTTTATAAAAGATGGGTATAGACCCCTAGTTCGGAGCGCGTTTAAATTTGGTTTGTACCTGTGTTGACAGGACCCGAGCAACCACCCCCGTACCCCCGAAGTCTACCCTGTGGGTCGGATATTGTTGGAATAACCGAATTAACGAGTTGCTCATCACTGGTATAGAAATACTAGGAACGTTTAAGATGTACGTGTGTTATAAGCAGAGCGTCGCTGGTATCCGGTTCCGATCAGAATCATATTTGTTTTCGTTTCCGTTATCGAAATACACAACCACTCAGTTTTATGTATATAGTTTAGTTGAAAATCACTTAACACACTGTAAATTTAAGTGAGTTGATTTTAACTGAGAATGAGTTGAATCATTCAATCTGAGTTAGGACTATCAGAACTCAGAATTTTGAGTTGATTCAATTCATTCTGAGCTAAATGACCAACCTACCCAGAGTCAACTAAATTCAGAGTTAGAATCAGCTCAACTCAGAATGAGTTAATATTCACTGATATTAATTCAAAAATAACCAACTCGCCAGTTGAATTGATTAATCAACTCATTGGAATCTACAGTACATTAACTCAGTTTTAAAATACAGATCCGCTGCAATTGTTCGATTTGAAATAAAATATATCCACAATTTTAAGAATTTTTGGTGATTTCATTTTTTGTTTCGATAATATTTTATTTTACCGCGAAATCAATATTTGCTATATACTGTAAATTGCAGTAAGTTGACACTTTAACACAGAATAGGCGGAATCCATTAAGTTTGAGAAGTGACTGTCAGAACTCAGAATTTTCAGTTGATTCAACTTCTTATTAACTCTACTTATAGAAGTGAATGTTAACACAGAGCGAGCTTAAATGTTTACTGTTATTAAACTTCAAAACAAATAATTCACTATCTGAGTTGATTAATCAACTTACTGGAATTTACAGTGTATTTCAATTGTATACGTTTTTTTATTTCCGTTTCTGGTATTTTAATTATATACTATCCGTTTCTGGTATTTCTACCATCTGAACACTGTAAATTCCAATAAGTTGATGTATCAATTGAGCTAGCTAGTTGGATATTTCTGAATTAATATCAGTATTAAACATTAACTCACTCTGATTTGAGTTAACTCTGGGTGAGTTGATTGATTAACTCAGAATGAATTGAATCAACTCAAAATTCTGAGTTCGGATACCAGTATAAGAGTTTACTTTCACAGTTCAGTTCACCTTGCCAGGGGGGCTAACATTTTCCAGCAGGGGCAAACAACGGCTATCATTGACCTACAAGCAATGTTGAAAATTAACTAAGGGGGCAAAATTTTTCAAATCTGGGTTGAGCCTCCTGTCCGCCTTCCCGCCCTTAGCTACGGTCCGTCATCGACCTCTTGACGTATTGAGTGGCCAATATAAACAACAGGGGCGGAACAGTATTATAAGCATATTCCTAAGCCTAAGCTTAAGCCTAAGCGTAAGAATCAGCATATTCCTAAGCCTATGCTTAAGCCTACGCCTAAGCCAAGCAAAACAATTAGTCTAAAGCTTAAGCTTACTCTATTCTAGTCCCACACAAAAACGTTCCGCCGCTGATCTTTACATGGGCGTCTTGTGTTATGAACGACTTGGCCTAAATTCCACAAACAAAACTTACCTCGCTTTAAATTATCATTTACGTCTGTGTAGAGCAAGCAAAATACACAGAAAATTGGAATTGTTTTTGGGTTTTGGTAAAAAATATATAATTTTGCCTATACATCTGTACCGGCTGCAGGTTTCAAATAATTGACGGATAATTTGGTCGTTTTTGCCCTTTACGTTTGTGTTTTTTGTTTACTTTTATATACCGTTTTTTGTTTGTTTTGTTGTGTTTTCTTACAAAAATGGTTAAAGTTTTCCAAGCCCCTCCCTTAGACATTTTCATGGCCCTCCCCCTCATGTAAGAATGAGTTTATTCTTAAGCCTAAGCTTAATAAAGCCTAAGCCAAGCAAAAAATTAGTCTAAAACCTAAGCTTACTCTATTGCAGTACCACAGAAAAACGTTCCGCTCCTGATCTTTATATGCGCCCTGTGCTCATATGCCCAAAACTATTTAGCATTTAACAACCAATTACTTATTGGTGTTTCAAATTGTGATGTTTGTAATTTGAAGTTTAGAAATTAAGCGTAGTTTTTTGGATTCGATTAATTTTATTTGTAACCAGAGTCAGATATCCGCAGTTGATGCAGTCGACAGTTTCGAAACCTTATTTGCCAACATTGCCGTGATATTTTAAACAAGGGTGTGCAACTACTTGGGTTGTGTATGGTACAAATTGTGCCAACACTCGTTGTGTTTTTGCCCGACCCCACCGTTATTTTTAGGGGGTTGATTTCATACTCTGAAGTGCCTCCTCTTTTTAAGAATATGAACGGAGATGAATATATAGGATTGCAATTTATTTATGCTGTTTTCTGAAAATTTTGACCCACCCAAACAAGGGGGCTCAGCCAAAAATGCAACACGCACTGAATACATTCCTTTGTATACAGAATGAACCCTGTTGGATACTCTTACATATCATACACTCCTGCTATTATCAGGAGTGGAAATTCGCTACTTAACAAGAGTGTGCAACTGGGCACTTCTGTGTAGAAAACAGGAACAACTGCTGCGAACCATGGCACTTTATGTATGCGACATCAAACATGGTCCCCTTATAGTTTAATTTAGAGGTATTCATGTGATAGACAGCCCCTCTAAACAAGGGGGTCTGCCAAGAACGCAACACCCGGTGGTACATTTTGTACCAAGCGGACATCAAGAGTTGTACACCTTTGTCATTATCCACTCTTACTATTACCAAGAGTATGATGTTCTCTTTTTACAAGAGTGTGCAACTGTGTACATTCTGTGTACATAAGAATGTATCCAGCACGCGTTGTATTTTTGGTCGACCCCCCTCCTTATTTAGGGGGATCAAAATTTTCAGAGCCTAAAATTCTATTCTGTTGTATACACTGGAAATTGGTCTGCTTATATTTTTAACAAAACTTAACTTTTGTTGAATGCAAAATCGACCCCCTCAAAGGTAGGGGGGCAGAGCAAAAGCACAACGAGAGCTGAAAGATTTGGTACCACGCACAACCTAAGCAAGTTGCACACTCTTGCGATCATCCACTTTGGGGGTATAACAGCTAGTTTTGCGCACTAAATATGTAACATAAGCACCGCGCTCCCTGCCTTATTTGACATTGAAAATGAGCACGGATCCATCCTTCTTAATTGGAGGGGGTATGACGTAAAAAGGCCCTTGTGAAGCTGTACTGATAAACCACTAAAATAGCAAGTGTCACACTCTTACTTAATGAACCCTTGCAATTACCAAGAGTGGATGATCACTCTAACAAGAGTGCAACTACAGAAATTTGTGTGGTACAAAATGTACCACAGGGCGTTGCGTTTTCGGCCGACCCCCCTTGTTTAGAGGGGGGTTGCTATCACGTTAATCCCGCTAAATTAAACTATAAGGGGAGCTTGTTTGACGCCACATACATAATGTGACATAGTTTTTGCCGGTTGTACCCCCTCTAAATAAACGGGGGGTTGGCCAAAAACGCAACATGTGCCGCGTACATTGTTGTCTACACAGAATGTGCCCAGTTGCACACTCTAGTTAAATACCGATTATCCACTCTTGCTATTATCAAGAGTGGATGATGTCCACCTTGCAGAAAAGTGTGCAAATGCTTGGGCTGTGCATGGTACTAAATGTACCAGCACGCGTTGCATTTTTGTTCGACTCCCCCTCAATCAGGGGGGTTTAAGCAAGATAATTAACAGTAAAGTATGCTTCAGTACACCTACTCCCCTTAAACAAGGGTGTTACAATTTGATCCTAACATTACTGACCCCCCTAAACAAAGGGGGGTAGGCTAAAAACGCAACGCGTGCCGAGTACATGCTTTAATACACAGAATGTACCCAGTTGCACACTCTAGTTAAATCCGATTATCCACTCTTGCTATTATTAACCTAACTTGCTGCTGAACTTGGTCTATGATCCAGTCCGTTCAACGGAGCGGTACAGTCCGGTCCAACCTATGCAAACATCACGCGATGGCTAATAAAGATGTGTTTAATATCTCACCCGACGAATTTTACTGCTTTAAAGTTTCAAAATTTTGCCACACAAAAATACACTGAAAACGGTATTTAGGGTTTTCTGACAATAGGCAACTCAGCGCAGTGTATATACGTTAAATAATATATATCGCACCGTGTTGAACAATTGCAACACGTATACATAGTACTAAATAACCACAAGACGTGAGAGCCCCCTCGGGCTCGAGCGTCAAGCTCCTATGGCTGAGTGGTAATGGTATATGCCTCCCACTCCAGTCACTGGAGTTCGAATCCTAGCATAAAAGTAGGTCTCAGGGGAAATAGAAAATATTCATGTAAGAAAGGGTTAATATTGCAATCATTCAGCTTCGAATTGAGAAATTTCTGACGGAGGACGGCTGGCTGATAAAAGTTACGAAACGCAATTTTTACAGTATGCTTTATATGTCAATCTTCTTAGCGGAATTATAATGCAATGACATTACCATTTTCTCAAATATTTTCTAATGGGGGCCCCATTCTCTGGATCCGCTAGTGCAATCATTCGACCGGTCCGGTCCAACGCTATGCAGTCTCATATGTGTTCTAAGGTCGGACCGCGGACCACTCTGTCCTTTTTTGTGGTCCATTCGGGCCCGTAGCCAAGGAGGACCAGTGGGGGCTCAGCCCCCCCTGGAAAATTTTGCCCCCCTATAAAGTTTACAACCTTGCTTGTAACTCATTAAAAACCCTTGAATGCCCCTCCTAAAAATTTTTTAGCCCTCCCTAGCAATGTGAACTGGCTACGGGCCTGGGCCCATTTCAGATTCCTATTAAATATATCCAAACCAAATGTATGCAACCTAATGAGCTCTCGCGTGCTCTGTGTGGTTGTTTCGTATTCAGTCGGAAACGTTGTGTGCGCGTAGTTGATTGGTTCATTTTGCCTGAACTCAAAAATCGTCAACGAATCAGATT
The DNA here is from genome assembly GCA_030248215.1 of Enoplolaimus lenunculus. Lineage (NCBI taxonomy): Eukaryota > Metazoa > Nematoda > Enoplea > Enoplida > Thoracostomopsidae > Enoplolaimus > Enoplolaimus lenunculus. The sequence continues at coordinate 27,245 of JASANG010001376.1, forward strand.
ATGACAGTTTCGAAGAAAAAAACTCCAAGCTTTCATTAGTTATTTATGCTGTAGTGACCTGGTTTCGGGTCGATTTTGAACTCAACTATTTTGGTTCGGCGTTTTGCATTTTTAAAACAGCGGAAGAAACGTCAATATCACTTCTACTGCAAATAAGGTAACTTTTGGGACAGCACCGTCTGCTCGACTCCTGTTCGAAGTTTTGTCCAAAGTTAAGAACCTCGCCGGGAATCGAAGCCCTGGAGTCAAGTACGCTGCCACTACACCATGTGGTCATTGAATTAACAACTTTTTATAGTTGTACACTGTAAATTCAAATGAGTTGATTAATCAATTCAGCCAGCGAGTTGGTTATTTCTGAATTAATATCAGTAAACATTAACTCACTCCGAGTTGAGTTATCACTGAGTGAGGTGATTTATTAACTCAGAATGAATCGAATCAACTCAAAATTCTGAGTTCTGATAGTCCTAACTCATGCTGAGTGATTCAATTCGTTCTGAGTTAAAATCAACTCACGGAAATTTGCAATGTATATATAAGTGCATATTTTTGGAAATCTTTTGCTTTGCATACACTTAGCGTGCACATATGCCGGTAGTAACGATGTCGAAATAATATGCTAAATATTCGCTTTTCGCAATTCAAACAGCATTTTTCCGAACACTTCCTTGTAAGTAGAGACAGTTTAAAATGAATCGCTTGTGTTGCCAAACAATGTTATATAAGCTGTTGCCAAACAATGTTATATAAGCTGAGTTTAACATTTGTTGGTCGGCTTTTCAATAGTGAATAGCATTTTTGTATTTCTGACACAATTCATAAAAACAATAGAAACTAATTTAAGGTATACCACTGTAAATTTCAATGAGTTGATTAATCAATTGAATTTGCAAACAAATTAGTCATTTATGGTTATTTTTGAGGTAATAATAGTAAGCATTAACTCACTCTTTGCTGACTTATAATTCCGTTGCATTTGATTAATTGACTCAGAATAAGTTCAATGAATTCAAAATTCTGAGTTCTGATAGACCTTATTTAGACTCAGTGCTCCTACTCATTCTGAATTAAAATCAACTCGCTGGAATTAAATGCGATAATAAACACAGATCTCTCTTCTTATTGAAATCAAATAATCTACCTTAAATTTTGTAACATTTAGTTAAGAATATTATTATTTTGGTTTCAAATTGAACAATGGCAAAAACATAACACTTATGCCTCCCTTGAAGGCCACGCAAGGTCATGATCCCCTGACGCAGAAATTAAGACCAAAATTTTATTCTAACCATACATATAGTAAACTGCAAATTCCAATGAGTTGATTAATCAACTCAGAGAGAGAATTAGTTATTTCTGGTTATTTTTGACTTAATTTAACTGTAACCATTAACTCACTCTAGGCTGATTTAATTATGGGTTAGTTGATTAATTAACTTAGAATAAGTTCAATCGCATTTCAGAACTCTGAGTTCGGAAGAATAAAATTCAGAGCTCACACCCCAGAGTGAATACAACTCATTTTGAGTTAAAATCAACTCACTGAAATTTACAGCGTAGTAATAAAGCGTTTGGCTTCTCACTCGCTTGCTTGCAAAATTTCTGTTAAATTATTATATATCACCGTCGCCACCCCGTCAAAACCGTCCGCATCTGCCGCTGAATCAGACCGTTTCACACGGATTGAACTTACATGTGAAAACAAAGTATGTCAAGATTTGGTGACATGTTTTTTCGCTGAGCTTACCAGCCCGTATAGCCAGCTCACCTTAATAGGTGGAGCTAAAAAGTTTTCAGGAAACGCATTCAAGGGTTTTCAATGAATTACAAGAAGTAAATTTGAAAATTTATTATGGGGAAACTAAAATTTTTTCAAGGCAGGCTCAGCCTTCCGGATTGGTTACTGTCCTGTAAGGTTATACCAAAACCTTGCAACTATATGTATATATATGCAATTGGTTTATTCCGTCACATTTTTTATTGGTATTTAGTTGTGTTTACGACTTTTTTTCGGCAAAAGCCTAAACCAAACTAGGCTCACAGTTGCCAGCCAATAAAACAAATCAAACTCCTTTCTTAACTTTTTTGCAACCTATTTTTTGTAGTAGGTTATATTTGTTCACGTATCAAAATATGTCCAATGTAATGTACCCTTTGAAACGCTACATTCTTGGCCCGTATTCTCAAATGTGTATAGCAACTATCACCAGTTGATGATAGAGGTCTTGTAACAATTCGATCCAGTGAATATTGCGGCTTAAAATTCACGCAGATTTTTGCATTTGATATGCTCTACTCCAGTATCCATTTTAAATTGAACAATTGTAAAAGCTAGCGAGTTTAAAAACCTATTACTAACTGATAGTACACTGTAAATTCCAATGAGTTGATTAATCAATTCAACTAGGGAGTTGGTTATTTCTGAATTAAATATCAGTAAACATTAACTCACTCTCAGTTGAGTTGATTCTCACTCTGAGTTGAGGAGACTCTGGGTGAGTTGGTTAATTAACTCAGAATGAATTGAATCAATTCAAAATTGTGAGTTCTGATAGTCCTAACGCAGACTGAGTGATTCAACTCGTTCTGAGTTAAAATCAACTCACTGAAATTTACAGTGCAGTTGCGGTACACATTTGAGAATATGGGCCCAGCCCAACTTTCAATGGTGCAAAAACTTGCTTGAAAATGTCGAGTGCAGTTCAGCGCTGGATACTCGGGTTGTATATGATATATAAACACAATGAGATATTTTGTACTGAATTCATTTGGTTCTTTTTTTAAATTTTTAATTAAAATGTGACACTTTTCGTTTTAAATTTGAGATTTTGCAAGTTTCTTAAATTGTATAAATGACCCATGTATAGAACAGGGCCGGATCGTTTTCCGGCGGGTCTGTAACAGAGTTAGTTTAAGCTTTAGACTAACTTTTTGCTTAAGTTTAGGTTTAGGCTTAGTAATATGCTTATACTACTGTTCTGGTCCTGTTGTATACATGGGCCATAACTAAATTATTAAATAGGGAAGCGTAGTAAGCTTCGCCATATTTTTCACCGATATTTTAGCTATAAAATACATTGTGACCTTGAGTTGAACTATTGTACTGACCCGAATAAGATGGGGTAACAAGAGACGGTCCCCATTTTGAGTCCCAGTATCCCTAATAAGAGTCTGTAAGCGGATTGAGTCCCTAAACCATAATTAGAATCCATATTTGTCAATTGACGCTAATTGTAGTGCAATAAAAGTCCGTGGCGGATAGAGTCCCTGAGCCCTAACTAGAGTCTATGAAGGTCAATCATCCCTGATTATAATGCATAAATGACTCAAGGATCAAATAAAGTTGAGTTCGAAACTTTGAAGCATATTTAAGTTTTGAAAGTGCATTCCTAAACCTTTCGTTATCGTTCAAGTTTTCGGCACAAGACAAATGAGCGTTTATCCGTCGGATAGTTGAAATACTGGATATATATCGGTAACGAAGGACGTTGGATGGCTCGTTAAAATAAATTAAACTCCGTAACCAAATAACAAGGGGGTGCCCTATAAGGAGATAAAATAAAATAAATATCAGTCTCCCCCTCTTATTCGGGTCACTACAGTATTTGCATAGTAAAATTTTCAACACACCAGCTGAGCCTTAATTGAGGGATTTATTGGCATCTTCTGTGGATGAGCCATTTATTGAGCACTTTGCTCAACTCCACAACTAGGAATGGGGGGCTGAAAAAGGACCTGGGTTGGCATGGAATGTTTGAAAGTTTTCAGATAATCCATCTGTAAATGTTTTACAGCATAGCGATTGCAATGATACCAACAAGAGTGATTTGAACCTTTTCAGTCCTATTACACAATTACGGTCCACATCGTGAAATGAGTATAGCATCTGTCACCTGTTAGTAATAGGTTTTCAAACTAACTAGCTGTTGCAGCTGTTGAACTTATAATTGGTACAGAAATAGACCAAATTGTATGCGAAGAAAGTGCTGATTTTCAACCCTCGCCATTTATTGCTTGGAATGATGCAAGGCTTATACGCAAATGGCAATAGGTGCTACACACTGGACTCAACCGGAATTCCGGTTTCGGTAGAAAAATTAGGTATTTTTCACTATCCGGTTCCGGTAAAAAATCCGGTATTTTTTACCGGAATTTTCCGGTATTTTCGTTATTGAAAATGTTTCTCATTCGAAAATTAAACAAAAATCGACATATTAGCCTACCTTATTTTTATAGAATTGTCTGAGCGTGTATTGCGCCAAACTTTTCAATTTGTGTCACACTGCATAATTTATTATACGTTTCCAGCTACTGTACCTGTTTCAGGGTTTTGGCATTCTAGATGGTGTGTTTTACGCCATAAAAGCAGTAAAATAGCGTTATAAATGAATTCTTTGCTAACAAATATTTTTTGTTATCCAGTGCCGGCTCTTGTTCTGGTTCCGGTATTTTTTGACTTTCCGGTTTCGGTGATTTTTAACTTTCCGGTTCCAGTTCCGGTATTTATACCTACTAAACGTTTTTCAGAATGTTGTTGCATATTTGACTGGTAATGATTCTCTTTGTTGCATTTTATTAACGAAACGTTCACAGTGTTACCGTTTATACTGTTGTCTTATATATCTCTTTACTTGTATAATTTTACACTTTTATCCAAGTAGCTTAACTTAGAGATTCAAATTGCCGGAGGGACCTCAACCGAAAAAACCAACAAAAATTTTAGGTCTCAAACCAAAATTGCCAAATCGCCAACAATGACTCAGCGTCAGCGACACGCTCGTAGCCAAAGTGGTGAGACAGGGCGGCTCAGCCTTCACCCTAGAAAATTTTCAACCTTGATTGTAAGTCATTAAAAACCCTTGTATGTTCATAATTGAAAATTTTTTGTCCATCTAGCAAGGTGAGCTGGCTACGGATCTGGTCAGGCAGAAACCTTACACTGTAAATTTCAGTGAGTTGATTTTAACTCAGAATGAGTTGAATTACTCACTCTGAGTTAGGACTATCAGAACTCAGAATTTTAAGTTGATTCAATTCATTCTGAGTTAATTAATCAACTCACCTATAGTCAACTCAACTCAGAGTGAGAATCAACTCAACTCAGAGTGAGCTAATGTTTACTGATACTAATTCAGAAATAACCAACTCGCTAGCTGAATTGATTAATCAACTCGTTGGAATTTACAGTGTAGCTATGTCAAAAATAGAATTTACATTGGGTGGGGGATACACGATCCCCTCAGTGGGCCGGTATTTTCAATGCCCGCTATAGAATAGTAAACCCGTATGCGGTCGTACCGTGTTTGGTGACCTGTAAGGTTTTTTGTTTCGCTAGAAACGTCTGTTGTTGATCTAAAACGCGCTAAGTGTACTACGTTTTAGGTTTACTAAACACCTCAGGCAGGGTTCTACGCCGTCGTCAGTAGAAGACATACACGACGGGCGCCATTTTTAATCCTCTGACGGATCCATGGGGATCCATCCAGGGACTGCTTCGCAACCGGCAAACAAAAATCAAAATTTTGTATTCAGATTTAGTACTAAAATTGTATTGGCTTCGCGTTCGGTTCGCTCGTAAGCTTTATTGTATATTGCGTTTGTGTTTCTTCCTATGTCAGAATTGACCGAATCTGCCACTGGGTTTTTTTTCTTGTCTGAGGGAAAAAATAAGCATATTTTGATGATCGCATTTTTTCTGTATAAACTTTAATTTAAAGAATAATATTTTTTGACTGAGTAAAAATGAAATTGAGTCAGGTTTGTGTGATTTATTTTGTTTATTTTTGAACGAAACTCAACACTATTTTTTTATCGCAGCAGTTCAGTTAAAGCATAGTGGTTGGGTTTCTGAAACCCTACTTAAGTACGACTTAGCCCTTAAGTACGTGCTATATAATTAGTTATTCATTTTGTTGTTTTTTAAAAGCGTACTTAAGTAAATACTTAAGTCGCTGATAAAATCTGATAGATTACAAATTACCCGTTCATGTATGCTAGCCCTGTTTTGATGTTGTAGACTCGTGGTGCCTCCTTAATATATAGCAAAACTGTTACTTTTTGTAATGACAATGGCTCACATTTGGCGTTTACTTGTTTTGTTCGAAAAGTTAAGTATTTACTTAAATCATTCACTTTAGTAATTACTTAAGTATAACTTAAGTAAATGCGTAAATAATATTTCAGAAACTCCGTCAATGGCTCTTATCCACAATCGTCCAACATTTTCTGTTTTGAAATTTTACAGGATTAAGCAACGTTTTAGCAAATGTTTGATGTATTAAAAATGAACAATTGTGCCGACAAACGAGAAAGATTTTGTGAACCTGTGAAGTATTAACCCTGCCGTGTTTTACACCTATTTGGCTGAAAAACATATATCCATATATAACCGGAAAGTTAAAAATATACCGGAACCGGAACCAGAAAACAAAAAATATTTGTTACCGAAAAATTCATTTTTAACTCTACTTTAATGCTGTTAATGGTGTAAACACGCCGTTTAGAATGTCAAAATAGTGAAACAAATGTAGTAGGTGAAGACGTCTGATAAGTTGTATGGAGTATGGCACAAATTGAAAATTTTTTTGCAACATACAGTCCGACAATTTCAGGAAAATACGTGTGAATAAATGTCAATTTTTTGAATTTTCGAATGACAAAAATTTTCAATACTGAAAATACCAGAAAATTCCGGTGAAAAAATATCGGATGAGTTTTTTAACTCAGAGTTTCTGAGTTGACTCAACTCGTGCTGAGTAAAATTAATCAACTCACCCGGAATCGGCTCAACTCAGAGTTTACCCTAAAGTGTACGTTCACTTCATGACTAACATATATTGGAAAGCTTAAAATGTACCTAACAACAGACGGCTGTATGAATGACGCTAGACACCGATCTATACTAAGTTAGGGCCATGTTACTTTTAGGGGCGTCCAAGTTTAAAAGAGTAGGTTTAGATTCCTAGATTATATTTTTTCCTAAGGCTTATACGCTTTAGGATTAGGCTTCGGCTTAGGCATAGGAACACATTTTTGAAACGCTTAGGCTTAGACTTAAGCTTAGAAGTACGCTTAATCTACTGTTACGCCCCTTAAAGTAACCTTGGCCCTAAGTTTTACGGTTCACTCTTTTTTGCATTATTAAATATTGACGTATATTTGTAATAAGTATCATAAAGTGACAAGCAGTTGCTGCTGTCAATACTCTGGTTATGTAATTAGTTTCAATGCAGTGCTATACCAAGTTTTTAAACCATCTGATCATTTTGTACAACATAAATCGATTTATTCTTACCTGAGGGGTCCGAAACGATTTCGATTACATATTCTGACCAATGTGTGTACAACAAGTGCTGTTACAGTATTATAAGCATATTATTCATCCCAAGCCTAAGCCTAAGGCAAAGTGTAAGAATGAGCTTATACCTAAGGCTAAGCAAAAAAATGAGACCCAAGCGTACTCTATTACTGTCCCGCAGAAAAACGTTCCGCCTTTGATCTTTACGTGGGCCCAATATTGTTATACTGTCACATTTCAGAAATATTGTAGTCACGAATTTAAATTGTGAAGCTTAAACCGACTCTATTATAGCCCCTCCGGAAAACGATCCGGCCCTGTTTTATACATGGGCCCTTGTACTTATAGGCTTAAATATTTGAATAGATTATATAAGTTTTATTGTGCTCTGAAACTCGTCAGCGCTGAACTTTAATTTTGATACAGCTGCAATGATTTTTTACCAAAATAATTAATTGTTGTAGCAGAAATGTTAGCAAAATGAAAACTGGTTGCGCTGGTCCCAAAATTTTCAAAACCAAGTATTTTGAATTTAACGTTAAAATTGCGTTTGGCTTCTCGGTCACTTTCCTCGCGTAATTTCTTTCTCTATTATATATTGCGCCCCTCTGTGTTAACATTTACTACTAAAATTGCGTTTGGCTTCTCGGTCACTTTCCTCGCGTAATTTCTTTCTCTATTATATATTGCACCCCTGTGTGTTAACATTTACTACTAAAATTGCGTTTGGCTTCTCGGTCTCTTCGCTCGCATAATTTCTTTCTCTATTATATATTGCGCCCCTCTGTGTTAACATTTACTACTAAAATTGCGTTTGGCTTCTCGGTCACTTCGTTTGCGTAATTTCTTTCTCTATTATATATTGCACCCCCGTGTGTTAAGATATACTACTAAAATTGCGTTTGGCTTCTCGGTCTCTTCGCTCGCATAATTTCTTTCTCTATTATATATTGCGCCCCTCTGTGTTAACATTTACTACTAAAATTGCGTTTGGCTTCTCGGTCTCTTCGCTCGCATAATTTCTTTCTCTATTATATATTGCTCCCCTCTGTGTTAACATATTACTACTAAAATTGCGTTTGGCTTCTCGGTCTCTTCGCTCGCATAATTTCTTTCTCTATTATATATTGCGCCCCTCTGTGTTAACATTTACTACTAAAATTGCGTTTGGCTTCTCGGTCACTTCGTTTGCGTAATTTCTTTCTCTATTATATATTGCACCCCCGTGTGTTAAGATATACTACTAAAATTGCGTTTGGCTTCTCGGTCTCTTCGCTCGCATAATTTCTTTCTCTATTATATATTGCGCCCCTCTGTGTTAACATTTACTACTAAAATTGCGTTTGGCTTCTCGGTCTCTTCGCTCGCATAATTTCTTTCTCTATTATATATTGCGCCCCTCTGTGTTAACATTTACTACTAAAATTGCGTTTGGCTTCTCGGTCACTTCGTTTGCGTAATTTCTTTCTCTATTATATATTGCACCCCCGTGTGTTAAGATATACTACTAAAATTGCGTTTGGCTTCTCGGTCACTTCGTTTGCGTAATTTCTTTCTCTATTATATATTGCACCCCCGTGTGTTAAGATATACTACTAAAATTGCGTTTGGCTTCTCGGTCTCTTCGCTCGCATAATTTCTTTCTCTATTATATATTGCGCCCCTCTGTGTTAACATTTACTACTAAAATTGCGTTTGGCTTCTCGGTCACTTCGTTTGCGTAATTTCTTTCTCTATTATATATTGCACCCCCGTGTGTTAAGATATACTACTAAAATTGCGTTTGGCTTCTCGGTCACTTCGTTTGCGTAATTTCTTTCTCTATTATATATTGCACCCCCGTGTGTTAAGATATACTACTAAAATTGCGTTTGGCTTCTCGGTCACTTCGCTCCATTTGATTGCTACTACTATATCGCACTCCACGTTGTTGAATATGCTGGTTTGCCCATGATTTCTGGCAAAACACGCCAGCAACTTGGCAGTATGTATATGTCGCAAAAACCAGCGTTCGACTTGCAATTAAATGTCTGTAAATCTAGAGTGAGAGAGTGATTTTATGTTAATTGCTTCTTCTGAGACCTCAATTAGTTCCGCGTGCCATTTAGAGTTTTGCCTTCTAAGGGAACAATCAGCGAAACTGTGCTCAAATTATCGTGTCTTGTTGTGTCTCGGTGGTTAAAAAACCCTGTGTTGCTATTGTAATGTTACATTTTTCATTGCGATCATGCCCATTAAATGACCAATCAGATGTCAGTTGTAATTTCACAAGACTGGATATCATGGCCAATCAGATTTCAATTGTAATTTGACAAGACTGGATATCATGACCAATCAGATTTCAATTGTAATTTGACAAGACTGGATATCATGACCAATCAGATTTCAATTGTAATTTGACAAGACTGGATATCATGGCCAATCAGATTTCAATTGTAATTTGACAAGACTGGATATCATGACCAATCAGATTTCAATTGTAATTTGACAAGACTGGATATCATGACCAATCAGATTTCAATTGTAATTTGACAAGACTGGATATCATGACCAATCAGATTTCAATTGTAATTTGACAAGACTGGATATCATGACCAATCAGATTTCAATTGTAATTTGACAAGACTGGATATCATGATCAATCAGATTTCAATTGTAATTTGACAAGACTGGATATCATGACCAATCAGATTTCAATTGTAATTTGACAAGACTGGATATCATGACCAATCAGATTTCAATTGTAATTTGACAAGACTGGATATCATGACCAATCAGATTTCAATTGTAATTTGACAAGACTGGATATCATGACCAATCAGATCTCAATTGTAATTTGACAAGACTGGATATCATGACCAATCAGATTTCAATGGTAATTTGACAAGACTGGATATCATGACCAATCAGATTTCAATTGTAATTTGACAAGACTGGATATCATGACCAATCAGATTTCAATTGTAATTTGACAAGACTGGATATCATGACCAATCAGATTTCAATTGTAATTTGACAAGACTGGATATCATGACCAATCAGATTTCAATTGTAATTTGACAAGAGGGTGGCTAGAATTTCATCAAGTTCCGCTTTTGTTACGGTGAAGAAATTTCAGGAAGAAATATATTCCGCGACACTTTCAAGTTTCACGCTCTTTGGGGTATATTTTCGTACGCGTGAGATGTGGCGTGATTTGATTGGATTATTGAAACTTTTTTATTTGCCAGATTTTGTCGAAGTTAATTGGTTCGTGTTTGTCCTGATATAGTGAAACTTGTACAACCAGGTAATGCTAGAGGGTCCATTTGCAGATCAGGGGTGGAACGTTTTTCTGTGGGACTGCAATAGAGCAAGCTTATTAAGCTTTAAGCTAATTTGTTTCTCAGGGTTAGGCTTAGGTATAACTTCATTCTCACGTTTAAGCTTAGGTTTAGGAATATTCTTATATTAACTCTTCCGCCCCTCTTGAAATATCCTTTCTACAGTTTACAATGCATAAGCCTCCGGTCAATGACAGAATAAAGATTAAATTAGTACGCTGCACAGATCAGACTAAATTCTGAAGTCGTATAAAAGCGTAAACCTAATTTTAGAAGTACAAGGCTTAATCCATTCCTAAGTTATGAGACGGCTCATATATAGAACAGGGCCGGATGGTTTCCCGGCGGGGCTGTAATAGAATCAATTTAAGCATTTGACTCACTTTTTTGCTTAGGCTTAGGCTTAGGCTTAGGAACAGGTTCATCCTTTATGCTTAGGCTTAGGCTTAAGTTTAGTTTTAGGCTTAGGAATATGTGTATACTACTGATTGGGCCCTGTCCTATACATAGGCCTATGAAACTATACGATAGACCACAAAATAGAATATTGTCCCAGGCGTCAGAACGGGTTTTATGACGAAAATTGTTTTTGTTGCAAATATGAATTTCTGCGGTAAAGTTTGCCACACTGCAACAAAGTGCAAGCGTATAAACTGTCGCAAGCTATCCTGTTAAGGTAATCGCCACTATTTTCGCAATAGTGAATAATTTTTACCATGAATTATCACGAGGGCTTCGAAGACCAGACCGCAATCCATAAAACCAAGAGTGGATAATCGCTATTTAACAAGAGTGTGCAATTCGGTGCATTCTGTGTAGAAAACAATGTACCCGGCACGCGTTGCGTTTTTACCTTACCCCCTTTTATTTAGATCGGGGTACAACTGGTGCAAACCATGGCACTTTATGTATGCGTTTCAAACATGCTTCTATTATAGTGTAATTAGGAGTATTCATGTGATATAGCGACCCCCTCTAAACAAAGGGGGGTCGGCCAAAAACGCAACACCCGATGGTACATTTGGTACAATAAGGGACCTCAAGTGTCGCACACTCTTGTTATTATCCCCTCTTGATTAAACCAATAAACATTTTGTTACTGTTGCAAAATCATTTAATATTAAAAATGCGTCAGGCTTTTCGCTCGCGAAATTTTCATCAAAGTTTTTTTGACACCGTTTCAAACCCGGAGCAAAAGTTAAATATTTCACTGCAACGAATCAATTTTAACATTGTGTCAAGCTTTGAAACGGCAAAAAAAACTAATTTTTGTAGAATATCGTAAACCTAAAAATGAAAATTACGAAATTCTATTTTTAAAAAGATGAATTTTCAAAAAATAACCTTAAATTTAAAAAACAAATTTGGTAGAACGATCCCAATTGAAAATCATTGCTACGCCCTTGACCTCGAACCCGTAACCAGGAGGTCCAGTGGGTTCAGCCCCACCTGAAAAAATTTTGGCCCCATAGAAAATTTTCAACCTTGCTTGTAACTACTCATTGAAAACCCTTGAATGATCCTCTTAAAAAATTTTAGCCCCCCCCCCCCCCTAGCAAGGTGAGCTGGCTACGGGCCTGCTCGACCTTCGACGTATCCTTTGATGCTGCCGAAAATTTATGTTCCAACGACATTATTGTTGCATTCTCACTAGCTATGTACACTTCAAGGCTTTTAAGCGCTATTAAGACTTTAAAAAATGGAACCAGTCCATTTCTAAGACACTATTCACCCATCTTCTTCTTCTACAGTTGCCTGCCAACAAGTTTAGGTACACATACCCGGCAGCCTTAGCTCAAAATATAGGAACACATCAGTTTAAGTTGGCCCCCGCCGCAGTAGTGTTGCTTACGATAGTATGATGATGACTTTCTTAAAAATGAAAGACTAAAAACGACTAGCTATGTAATTTTTGTGTTCAAGTTTTAAACTACGGTCCGCACAAGCAATTTTTAGTCTTTCGGCGCTCGTCTAAGACACGCAAGCGACACAAACGTCGAAAACCGGGGCCCATGTAAAGATCAGGGGCGGAGAATTTTACTGTGAGACTAGAATAGAGTAAGCTTAAGCTTTAGACTAATTTTTGGCTTGGTTCTAGGCTTAGGCTTAGGACTATGCTTCTAATACTGTTCCGCCCCGGTTCTTTACATTCACCCAAACCGGGCAACGAATATACCACTGGCTAGCAGCTATATTTGGTTGGTGAAACCTAAACTTTTTACCAGTTTTTTTTCATTATTAACGGCTTCGAATGTGTGAGGCATATCACTACTATAAACCGATGAAACCTTGTATGGCACGGTCAACGGTGGATCCTAAAAATCCTAATGGGGACCTTTGCCATATACAATAGGCAAATAAGTAGCCTACATGGCAAACGAGCCAAATTGCGAAACGCAATTTTAGTTCTTAGTACAAAATTTTTGGTTCTGGTTCGTGTTTGGGGTGCCAAGGATTGCGTGGGCCCCCCTCGTTTAACTATGCCTATGGCACGGGGCGCGTCGGTCGTTCCCTGAGACACACCACGGCTGCACGCTTGTTGCAGTTGTGGGCTGTGTGCTTGCTGTCACAACTGACTTACATAAAGTTTTATCACGTTTTGGAATCACTTAAAAATGTTTGTGTGCTGTCTTGAAAATTGTGTTTGAGATGATAAAACTTTTGTGTCAGCTGAGAAAACTTTGGCCAAGACTGTAACTGCTTTTTTTAAATAGGATGTACACGGATAGCACGACCTGAATCTGACTGTAAATTCAAGTGAATTGACTTTAACTCAGAATGACTTGAATGCACACTCAGAGATTTAAACTCTGAATGAGGTCTTTCAGAACTCACAATTCTGAATTGATTGAACTCATTCTGAGTTAATTAATAAACTCACCCGGAATTTAATCATGTCACAGTCAGTTATTATTTACTGTTATTAAACTCAGAAACAACCTGAAATAACTAAAATTCTGTCACTGAATTGATGAATCAACTCATTGGAATTTACAGTGCTGCTGAGACTCCAGAATCGTAGGAACGAGTATTTTCTGGGGTGTCAAAATAGAGCACAAACAGGTTTTACCAAATAACGAAGCAACCTCGACGTGCAGCAGGGTATCTAACCATTGATAGGTAACCAAGAGTCAAAGCGCATGCAGGGACAGTTGAAGGTCTCGTGAGCGAAGCGAGAGAAAATACGGTACATTTTTTTGGATTAAACGTTTTAAATTCCGACATCAAACTTTAATATCTATGCGATTTCTTCGGGGTGTCGGTGGACACGTCTGTCGTGGTGCTGAATTTTAATTGGCCGGCGTTTTTCATATCTTAATTGTATGAAAATTGCGACCCATGTAAAGATCAGGAGCGAGCGAAACGTTTTTCTGTGGGACTACAAAAGACCCCCAGGATGGTGACGTAGGTACGTGCCTGTAGATGTAAGGTTAAGATTACAAAACAATTATCAACTGTCGTTTAAAGCCAGTCAGTCATTCATGACGTATTAGCACGCACGATGTGACAATTTGATTCGTTTATAAAGCGGGATTTTTGACGAAACAAATATTACGTGTCAAAATTCAAAGTTATCTGGCAAAGACAATGAATAAAGTATAAAATGTTTATTTTAAACCAGAATAATTGGCACATAACCACGATACTTGGTACTTTAATACTCATCACATACTACTGTAAATTCCAATGAGTTGATTAATCAGATATGCTATAGCGAGTTGGTTATTTCTGAATTAATATCAGTAAACATTAAACTCACACTGAGTTGAGCTGATTCTCACTCTGTGAGTTAAGTTGACTACTGGGTGAGTTGATTAATTAAATCAGAACCAATTGAATCAACTCAAAATTCTAAATTCTGATTGTCCTAACGCAGTCTGAGTGATTCAACTTATTCTGAATTATATTCAACTCACTGAAATTAACAGTGTACAATGAGTTGTTTCCAGTCAGAAGTAATAAAACAAGCTTATGATTAAGCTTATATTTTGACCCATGATTGGCTCTATTCTTAAGTTTTTTAACTTTAGATTAGGATTTGACTTAATAAACCAACAAAAATGGGGGGTGATGCTTTGCCCCCTCTAACACATGAAATGAAAACTAGTAATATATACATATATAAATACGATACTGGTACGAGTAAAGACTCCCTCTCTGAATACGGACTGATACATTCGTTTAAATTCCAATGAGGTTATTAATCAACTTTATATACCGAGTTAGTTATTTCTGTGTTAATAAAGTAAACATTATTTCACTCTGATTTCAGTTGTTTTTCAATTTGAGTTGAATTTGTTTTCACTCCGGGTTGAGTTGATTTAAACTGTGAATTGAGTTGATTTTCAATTTGAGTTGATTTGGTAATAAGTTGAATCAACTCAGAAATCTGAGGTCTCAAAGTATCATGATTCGGAACTCAGATTTCTGATGTATTCAACTCATTCTGAGTTAATATCAACTCACTGATATAAGGTTACGATGTTGATTAACTGATGTTTAACAAGTTTCAACTAAAACCTCATTAAGGTTATTTTTGTTCACAGAATCCCTTACGAACAAAATGATGATGTTTTCGAAACTCGAACTCTGTAAATTGCAATGAGTTGGTTGATCAACTCAGAGAGAAAATTTCGTTATTTCTGAGTTAATGACAGTAACTATTAACTCCCTGTAAGATGAAGTTAATTGATTAATTCAAAATGAGTTCAATGAATTAAGAATTCTGAGTTCTGAAAAACCGAATTCAGAGTTCATGTTTACGAGTAGATTCAACGCATTCTGAGTTAAAATCAACTAACTGGAATTTACAGTGAAGCTTGTTTTATATTTGTGATACGTGTTTCGCGTTACAACCAGGGCAGGCGGGTGACAAGTTTTCTTAAATGTCCTGATAGAAACAAAACATGTCTCAAGCTGCCCCGGTTGTATCGCGAACATTGCGTGACTCGATTCGTAACCCTGTATAATTTTTGTATTTGAAAACTTTGACCTTAAATTTTTAATAACTAAAAGTTTAAAAATTCAAAATTAATTGACACTCGCGAAAAGTTTCATACTTTAAATCTCCGTTTTGCCAAAAATAACACCTTCTGATTAATGAAATTTCATAAATATTTTCGTTTGTGACAGCCTATTTTTAGACGTGATTAATTAATAATTGTATTTTGCAAAAATTTGACAAGTGATTTTTCATAGTTGAAAACTTGAAAAATTACTTTATATATGAAGAAAAATTTTGCACTTAATGTGTTTTACCAAGAGTGTCATGATACAAGAGTATTCAACTCTTTTCGTTCCGCATCCTACAAAATGTACCAACGGGCATTGGGGTCCACTCTCCTTATTCAGGGGGTGGCATCTCATGCAATACCCCTAAAACTATAAGCAGAACATTTTGAAGCCGTATCCGTACAGTGCTCTGGTTCGCATAAGTTGTCCCCCCGTCTAAATAAGGAGGCTATAGGCCAAAGGCGAAACGATCACAGGGCACATTGTTTTCTACACAGAATGTACTCAGTTGCACACTCTTGTAAAAAGAGTCATTATCGATTCTGGGTTTACCAAAAATTATTCATTTGGGGGGGGGGGGGGTTATATGTACGGCTATTTTGCTATACAGCACACTTTAAACTATCGAGATTCATTGTAGTTCTTTCAAATTTTAATCTGGGATGTTTTCCGAGTTTAATCCTATCAGAATAACTAAACTAGTCAACGTTAGCCAACTATAAGATTATACTTAAGTTTTAAGCAAATGTTTAGGCAATCGACCAGATTTGACGTACTACGGATTAACAGTTCAGACATCTTAGTCTTGGTCTAACTGAGATTATAGCCCTATGATACCTACTTAGGACGTAATGCAAAATTATAGCTTTTTACTTCTATGAGTAGGCCAAATTTTGCCGATTTTCTAGTTTTGTTGGAAAAGTTACATTTTAGAAACACAACCAGAAATTGTTTCAGCTCATTAATACCAAGAGTGGATGATCACTCTTTATAACAAAAGTGTGCAACTGGGTACATTTTGTGTATTAAAGAATGTACCCGGCGCGCGTTGCGTTTTGGTCGACCCCTCCCCCTTGTTTAGGGGGTCTATATGCAGTTTTATATCGTAGTAATGCTAGGAGCAAATTGTAACCCCCCATTGTTTAAGGGGGGTAGGTGTACTGAAGCATACTTTATTGTTAATTTCTTGCTTAAACCCCCCCTGATTGAGGGGGTCGAACAAAAATGCAACGCGTGCTGGTACATTTAATACCATGCACAGCCCAAGCAGTTGCACACTCTTCTGCAAGGTGGACGTCAACCACTCTTGTTAATACTAATACAGTTGAGTCCTAGTCCAATATATATGTATTGACCCGAATAAGAGGTGGAGGGGTAATAAGAGGGGGTCCCCATTTTGAGCCCGAATCAATTGGAGTCCGTATCCCTAATAAGAGTCCGTAAGCGAATAGAGTCCCTTAAACCCTAATTAGAGTGCATAAATGTCAATTAACCCTAATTGTAGCGCATAAATGACTCCAGGACAAAATAACTTGAGTTCGAAACTTTAAAGCGTACTTAAATTTTGAAAGTACATTCCTAAGTATAACCATGTATTATCGCTCAAGCTATTGCCACAAGACAGATAAACGTTTAATTCAGCGGATAATTGCAGTAACGGATATGTATATCAGTATAACGAAGGGTGGCGGAGCGTGGGTTAAAAAATATATATATTATATCCTGCATTTAAGTAATAATTAAATAATTAGAAATGGTAGCAAGGTTTATCTTTATGTTTATTTCACAATTTGCCCTTGTAACTGTTACAGACTGACAGGCACCCATATTATCTTTGGGCCGCGAACTGCTGAACAAAACTTTGATTTCCCATCAAAAAAAATTTTTTTATACCACAAATCATGCTTGTAAAACGCTCAACCGGCCGCACTGAAATCGATAGTAAATCAGGTGGACGAGCGTGGAAACCGCAAGCAATGATGAAAAAACGCGACTTTCAAGATTTGCATCCGCCACGAACCCGGGACGAATTCTACGCCACTTACGATCCGGCCGTTGGGTTTGGAACTGGCGTCATATTCGGGTCATTTTTGTTGTTGATCATGATCAATGTTATTGTCAAATGGATTGGAAGGCGGATAAATCGATGGCGAGCGACGCGGACTTGGGCCAAAATTGAACGAGCTCGAGATCGGCTATTTTGCAGCCGATGCCGTTCGATTTCGTCGTCTCTCGCGTCGATGGGAGACGGCGACGCAGGTGCCGAAACAGCTACCCAGCCGGCGGTTTTGACTGAGGTAGGGAGCTCCAGGCACCCTGCGATCAACACGTCCCGGAATGAAATTGTTGGTAATAATGTGAGCGTTGGAAATACTTTGAGCAACGCCAGCGATCACAGCTCCAGAACGGGTTGGTTTGGCCGCTGTGCGTGCTGGAAACGATGCTGCTGTTGTCAGCGGCATCGTTCCCACCATCGACCTAATCGCGAGCCTCGGCGCCAACGGCGTCGAAGGCATCTACGACTGACCATCGCTGAACCGACTGACGGCCAAATTTGTGCCGGTGGCCAGAAGAAAACGAACGCAGAGAAAGTTCCAGTCGCCGAGTTTCCAAGCAACAATCTGGCTGCCCCAAGAGACAGCTGTGACGATAGCAACAAAATTGCCAACAACGACGCGAAAGGATTTGATTTGCCACAAGTAGACGCTGCTGCTGGCAATCTGAGCGTAGATCAGTCTACTGAGAGTAACGCTGACAATTTAGAAAGCAAGAAAGTCTATTTGGAAGATAAAGAGAATCCATTTGGTTCGCTGACTGTAGAAGCTACGATACAAGAAACGTCAAACACATCAGCAAATTCAACAACAGGAGGAACCAATCAACTGCCAGAAGCAAGCGCATCCAATGAACACATGGAACATTTCGAAACGTATGACACAAATGGTCACAACATCCTAATGGATCCCAGAGTTAGCAATGGTTCCAAAACAAATGATCTGTCACTCAACCATGGGGCGTTAATTGTACAAGAAATCCAACAATCCGCGACTAAAACGAATCCGACAAACTTTGAAATAGTTCAAGATTGTGGAACAGCATCGCCTGCGGTGTGTCTTAAACAAGAGTTTGTTCAGCCATTGGCGGATCCACAAAACGTCCGTAGATTTGAAAAGTGTTCCAAACTTGTTACCGATATGGAAAATGTAAATATCCGTATGTCAGAAAACGCAAAACACAGACCATCGCACAGTATGGCAAATAAAACAAAGAACGCAACGAACCACGATTCAACGCTTCTTTCAACCAGTAGTCCAAATGTTGAGCTTTCATCTCGAACATATTCAGGATCCAGTGGATACCAAGCATTCACAAACGGAATGGACTACGTCCAGAACAAACGTGAAAACTCAAACAAAACGTCTCAATTCGCTCAAGACTGCTGTCATTGCAGCTCACAACAAATTACGCGAAATCTGATTGGTCAACAGAAACAGTATGTCGCCGCTGATTCGGCATTCAACGATGCGTTACGATCGCCAAGTTCACCGGTATCAAATCCTTGCCTGAATGTTGAAACAACGACACGTAGCACACACCTATTGGACGGACAGAATTCAAACGCGACAACATACGCAACCTATAGCAGTTACGACTCCCTGCACTGTAGACAACCTAATATTTGTGAAAAAATTACCAAAAATAGTCAAGATTTCGTGTTGAAAACACATCAGTGTGACCTGGTTAACCCAACCTCGAATTTAATTTGCCAAGATTACAAACCAGGGCAGCAATACGACTCTAAAAAGCTTAAAACCAAATGTGAAAGTTTTGAAACCGTCCCACAGCGGCACAAGTATAACGCCGAATCTTGTCGGGAACATCAATTCTGTAACAACGCTGCTCCGATGAAACGTTGCGTCGACACGAATTCGTTTGCGTCGAATCGTCCAACTGTATTAATGCATAAATTATCACTGTCCCCGAAACACTCAACAGCAAATAGCTTTCAAATAAATAATACCAGATCCGATGGATCGACAAACTGTTCTCAAAGCCAAACCGCAATATCAACAGCGGACGGAAACGAAACTAACCGTTCCCACGATCTCAAGCGTCAACCATCGCAAAGACGCATAGATCGATGTGCAGGATCATTCAGTCTATATAGCAACACTAACAGCGACTGCAACAACTACTGCAACAGGAACAACAACAACAACAATAACAACAACGAAAGCAACCACCACCACCACCACCACAACAACAACAGCAGCAACAACAACAGCAACAGCAACTGCAACATAAACAACAACAACAACAACAACAGCAGCAGCAACAGCAACAGCAACAAAAACAACAACAACAATAGCAACAGCAACAACAACAACAACAACAACAACAACAACAACAACAACAACAACAACAACAACAACAACAACAACAACAACAACAGCAGCAGCAGCAGCAGCAGCAGCAACAACAGCAACAAAAACAACAACAACAATAGCAACAGCAACAACAACAACAATAATAGCAACAACAGCAACAAGCGTAACAAGAACAGGAATAGCAACAACATCCATAACAACTACAACGGCAACAACAGCAACTGCAATAATAACAACAACGACAACCGCAACAACGACGCCCCCAACAACTGCAACAACCATAACAACAACAGCAACACCAATGATATAAATCATAGCATCAACTGCAACAACATCAGCCAGAAAACAACAACTTCAAATCGCTGCAAACGCGGATCGATACAGGTAAACGGGCAAATTGGCAAATCAACATTGGACGAAACGGATACTGACGCTGGTATACTTGAAATTCAAAAAAATAGCGTTTGCTGAAAAAACTAAAATTTTATGATCTGCTCCTATTTTACCGTTGAATACAAACGCGAATTTGACTGTTTCATTTATGCTGCTTCTATAACAATTTTGGCCAATGTTACTTTTAGAGCCGCAACAGTAGATTAAGCGTATTCCTAAGTGTAAGCGTATGCCTATAGGCTAAGCAAAAAGTGTAGTCTAGAATGTAAGCCTACTGTTTTACACACCCACCAGAAACCGGGACGGCCATAAAAGTAACATAAGCCACGAAACACGCGGATCGGAAGCTATTTTTGGTGTAAAAGTTTCAAACAGAATTTTCACAATTACAGATATTTTCTATATTGAAATCACAGATATTTTTAATTTTAAAAATTTCGTAATTCGTAAACAAAGCTCAGAGATCGGTGTCAAAAAATTAGTCTTAAGCTTAAGCTTACTTTATTCCAGTCTCACAGAAAAACGTTCCGCACCGGATCTGTACATGGGCAAACGAAACCTGGGCAGAAAATGTTAGCTGTGTAAAATTATGCTGATTTAACCAATGATTGAAGTATGTGTATTTTATGGTTTAAGCATATGTGAAGCTTCAATCGTTGCATGTAGCAATATTTTATTATTGTATTAGTCAAATCGTACAAATCAGGCTAAAATACAGTACCGGACCAGACAGGGTTGTAAGTTCCCCCAAACTCCAGGATGAAAGCCCTCTGCGGTTTTTATTTTAACCGGTTAAAGAAGGGATCCTTTAGGGGTGGCGGCCCTTTCCAAATGGGAGGTATGGTAGGTGGCTGCTCCGGCCCTGCTAAAATACTTATACATGCACAAATAAAATTTTATTCAAAAACCAAATTCCTACTGGAAACCCGAAAATCACCGCCCGACTGCTATAGACATCCGCACTTATCGGCTGTTTAATAACCAGGAGCCAGCCGTGCCGCCGGACAATGATCACAAGAGCCTGGCGGACCAAGTGAGCCCGGCTCGCCTGGTGATCCTGGATTACCGCGTCTGCCGTTTTCTCCTGGGTTTCCGTCCGGACCCGCCAACCCTCTCGAGCCTGGGTTAGCTCGTTGACCGTTTTGACCGGGCCGTCCTGGAGGACCTGGCGTTCCAGGCCGGCCTGGATTGCCAGGTCGTCCAGGTTGACCCTGGATAGCATCTTCAGACCTGCCAGGGTCGCCGAGTTCGCCTTTCTGTCCTGGCGGTCCGGTCGGTCCGGGTGCTCCTTTGAGTCCTTGTTCACCTTGTTGTCCTGGTTGTCCGTCGATGCCCGGGGTACCTTCATTTCCTGGTTCTCCTGGTGGGCCTCGTTCACCCGGTGGACCGAGTGGACCTGGCGTCTGGTCGCATGGACACTGAGGCGGAACTGCTCCAACAGAATCGCCAGGCGAGGCATCGTTGCCTGGTTGACCACGGTTGCCGTCGTCGCCCGGCCCACCATCGCGACCAGGTTCACCAGCAGGGCCTGGGGGGCCAGGGGGGCCTTGTTGACAACAGCCTGAAATCAATAAAGGTTGTATGATCAGCGTTATTTTTAGTAGTGTAAGTGGGCGGAGGCACCGGCCCAACTTGCTTAAGGGTCCTCCTTATAAAAGTATCATAGGCCATAATATGCTCGCAGTTATTTTTATTTCTGAAGTATAACCTTGAAAATGGGCCAATGTAAAGAACAGAGGCGAAACCTGGCCCGGAGCCAGTTCACCTTGCTAGGCGGGATGGCGGCTACAAATTTGTCAGGAGGGGCATTAAACGGTTTTTAATGACTTGCAAGCAAGGTTGAAAATTTTCTAGGGGGGGGGCCAAAATTTTTCTTGTGAAGGATGAGCCCCCTTGGCATCCATTGGCTACAGGCCCCGCCGAAACAGTACTATAAGCATATTCCTAAAAGCCTAAGCCTAAGTCTAAGCCTAAGCCAAACCGCCAGAATGAGCATATTCCTAAGCCGAAGTCCAAGCCTAAGCTTAAGGCCAAGCAAAAACAAATTAGTCTAAAGCTTAAGCTTATTCGATTCCAGTTCCACACAAAAACGTTCCGCCCGTGATCTTTACATGGGCGCAAGTCATTGTAGGAATTTTAGCAAAATTTTATAAACTGCATGCTAAAAATAGGCTAAAATCATGCTAATCACTGCCGTTTTATAAGTGAAACAAATTTGTATTGCTCGCTACGCTCACAGAGTCAAAAGTTTATGCTAATCATGTTAGCATTCTGTACAAAACCAGCACGTAAATCTAGCTGACCTACACGGTTACAACATTTGCAACCCGCT
Organism: Enoplolaimus lenunculus; assembly: GCA_030248215.1. Lineage (NCBI taxonomy): Eukaryota > Metazoa > Nematoda > Enoplea > Enoplida > Thoracostomopsidae > Enoplolaimus > Enoplolaimus lenunculus. Next base: position 49,994 of record JASANG010001376.1, read on the forward strand.
GATTGTCATATTTGGTCACTCTGGTCTGTTTTTTGCTGCCTAAAACGTTCTGAACACCTTTATACAACACTGGACAGTGAACAGGTTTGAAACATCATCGAATAAAATTAGGCAATGTTCGTGTAATTTTTGTTTTACTAAACCATATGTATCATAAAACTTTGACTCGTTGTTTGTTCTTTGAAAACAATCTACCGTAGGTTTTCTAACATTAGCGTTCATGCATATGACGTCGGGAAATAATTTTTTAATTACAGCCAATGTTACTTTAAAAGGCTGTAACAGTAAGCCTAAGCCTAAGCAAAAAAATGTAATCTAGAATCTAAACCTACTATTTTATAGATCCACCAGAAACCTGGACGTTCCTATTAACCCCTTCTCACATTGAGTTGCCCATAGGCAACTCAGCGCAGTGTACATACGTTAAATAATACATAGCGCACAGTGTTTAACAATTGTAACACGTATACATAGTGCTAAATCACCACAAGACGTGAGAGCCCCTTCGGGTTCGAGCGTCAAGCTCCTATAGCTGAGTGGTGATGGTATACGCCTCCCACTCCAGTCACTGGAGTTCGAATCCTAGCATAACGTGGCTCGGTCTTTAAGTTTTGATTCATATTTAGTGTTTCGGACCTGATCTATTCATGAGACAATTTATTGAAAACAATTTTGCTGCCAATTATAAAAATGCAAACGTACAGTTATTAAGCGGCATCATTTGTCGTTTAACACGCGCTGCAATCGACGCTAAATCAAACGGGACCGGTGCCGGCGACATTCCCAAGACACTTTTCCACAAACCGTGAGATTCAGTCTGAACGCAACAAAAAATTACATTTTGCCATGTAAATGTATTAATCAACAAATCACAGCGAACATTTTCGGAAAATTTTCCTCCAAAGAAAGCAACGATATATATGCTGTGCCCAAGCTATTTGCTCCAGTTGGCATCTGTGACGTTTTAAACGACAATTGCTATTCGGGGTAGCTCAAACAACTACTGGTATGCAAACTGATTTTGATTGGTTGTACAGGTTTCGTTATATTCGAGAAAACTGCCTTGCACAGTTATTAGTTGCCTTTGATTGGTTGTACAGATTTTGCTATATTCGAGAAAAACTTGCACACTGTAAATTCTAATGAGTTAATTAATCAATTCAGATGGCGAGTTTATTATTTCTGAATTAATATCATAAACATTAACTGACTCTGAGTTGAGTTAATTCTCACTCTGAGTTGAGTCGACGCTGGGTGAGTTGATTAATTAACTCAGAATGAATTGAATCAACTCAAATTTCTGAGCCTTGAAAGTTCTAACTCAGACTGAGTGATTCAACTCATTCTGAGTTAAAATCAACTCACTGAAATTTACAGTGCAGAGCTATTATTTGCCTTTGATTGGTTGTACAGATTTTGCTATATTCGAGAAAAACTTGCAGACTTATTATTTGCCGTTGATTGGTTGTACAGGTTTTGTTATATTCGAGAAAACTGATTTGCAGAGTAATTATTTGCCTTCACACTAGTTGCAAACTATACAACCTTGCTTATAACTCATTGAAAACCCTTGAATGCCCCTCCTGAAAGTTTTTTAGCCCCCACCTAACAAGGTGAGCTGGCTACGGACCATGAAAACACTCACCTTACAGTAGTCTATTTCATTATAAGCAATTGATTGTAAACGTTGAACATGGCTAAACATCACTGGAAAACAAATCAAACACGTTGAAATCGAAACGGTTGAAAGAACAATTGACGAAAATGCGGCGGCGCGCCGAGACAGCCTTGTGCCTTCTGATTTCAACTCCCCCGACGATGATGATTCGCTTTTGCTTGACATTTTTGTTTGTTTGGCTTCAATCCGCGTTGAAAATTTTTTAACTTCAATTGAAATATTTGTAATCTGAAACAGCTATTCTGTTCAACTCAACTTTGCATGGTTGAGTCTTTCGTTCAAATCTTGAGTGCATGGGTACTTACCTGAACGTTTTGAAATATATTACCTTAATGGAGTGGGTGGGCCCGTAACTAAAGGAGCAGGAGTGGCTCAGCCTCCTTGACAAAATTTTTGGCCCTCCCTAGAAAAATTTCAACCTTGCTTGTAAGCCAACGGAAACCGTTGTATGCCCCTCCTGGAAAACTTTACTCCTCCTAGCAAGGCGAGCTGGCGAGGTATGGGGAGAGCTGGAACGTGAACAAGTTGGGGCGATGAACTTTTTATGACAACACAGGTTTACTGGAGTGATCCGAATAAGAAGGGGGACTGATATTTATTTGTCCTCTCCAGAGAGTGACCCCGCCTTGTTATTCGGTTACGGACTGTTATTTATTTTCAACCCGCGCTCCGCCGCCTTTCGTTACAGATATACTTATCCGGTAATGCGATTATCCGTTGAATTAAATGTTTATCTGTCTTGTGTCAATAGCTTGAGCGATAACACTAGGTTATACTTAGGAATGTACTTTCAAAATTTAAGTACGCTTTAAAGTTTCGAACTCAAATTATTTCGTCCTGGAGTCATTTATGCGCTACAATTAGGGTTAATTGACATTTATGTACTCTAATTATGGTTTAGGGACTCTATCCGCTTACGAACTCTTATCCGGGATACGGACTCCTATTGATCCGGACTCAAAATGGGGACCCCCTCTTGTTACCCCCTCTTATTAGGTCAATACTGTACTCTTTATTTCAAAATATAACAAATCAAATTCATGGATATTCGATACCTGATCTTTACATTATCCCGAAGTAAAAAAAAATTAAACTGCTATGAAAATTACATATTTTACTAAATTGAGCACGGAAACTTTGGCTAAAAATCTTTAAAATATTAAATTTGGCGTCTGTCTTGGCTCCAAATTATACTTAAAATGAAGCCAGCAGGAAAGTCGTTGACCTTCACTTTTTTGGTTTGCTACAGTAATTTGAATATACTTAATGTCAACTTGCAATATTGTATCTCTTTCGAAAATTATCAAAAATTAACACAAAAATCAATAAAAAACTGAGTCAAAGAGTTGTGTTTTCAGCTGTGCGTAGTCGACTGTGTACTTTCTATTGCCAATATACTATTGGATGATAACGGTGAGTCCGAAATTTCCCATAGTAGACTTATTTAAGAGTATAGGCACAAATGATTGCGTCTGTATTAATGTTGATTGACAGCTTAACAAAATCACTATACTGTAAATTCCAGTGAATTGATTTTAACTCAGAATGAGTTGAATCCACTCTGCAGTGGGACCTCTAAATTAGGTCTTTCAGAACTCACAATTCTGAATTGTATGAACTCATCCTGAATTAATTTAGTGAACTCATCTGGAATTAAAATCAGCTCGGAGTCAGAAAATACAAGAAATAACTAATTCTTTCTCTGAGTTAAATAATCAACTCATTGGAATTTACAGTGGCATTTGATTATCTTATCTTGGCAGAATTTGACAAAATATTGCATGCATCACAAAATGGAATTTCAACGGTAAAACGCCTAAGTTCATGCGTATTGGCATAAATTGATTTTTAAAAATCGAGTAAATAGCATCATTGTAATAGGCAGATATATGGGCTCCCGGAATTTCTACAGAGTAGAGGAAAGCCCTATAACAGGTTAACCATCAGGATGCTTTAAATCAAGATTTTCGTTCACATGAACCGTATCGAGGAGTACACTGTAAATTCCAATGAGTTAAGTAATCAACTCAACTACAATGTAAGAAATGGGGAGTCAAATTGACTCTCTCTGAAACAGGCTTTTCCTGACTACACAAACTGAGTCAAAATTCGACTCCGCCAGAGTCAAATTCGATTCATTGAATCGCTCACGCTCAGTGAGTCGAATTTAACTCTGGCGGAGTCAAATTTGACTCAGTTTGTGTAGTCAGGAAAAGATTAACACACAATCAGTTGAACTAAATCAAAATACTGAGTTCTGATAGTCCTTACTCAGATTAAGTGATATAACTCATTCTGAGTTAAAATCAACTCACTGAAATTTACAGTGCATTGCAAAAGTATTTGAAAAATTACGAACACATGTGCCCAAGAAACCGCAGTAAGACATGTTTTGCATTTGAGAATATGCTAAACGCTTCAACATTCATTGAACTCAGACCCATATTCTCAAATGCGTATATCCCTTCACAAACCAACTGCAGTTGCAGATTTTAAAATTTTGGCCGAATTTGGACGAAATTAAAATTTGAAAAATGTGCTGAGTTTCGAACCTCGATTATTACTGATTTCAAATTTTATAAGACCTTCTACCAAATGGTGATTAGGACTGTACACATTTAGAATACGTGGCACTGCGAAATGTCAACTGTGCCAGTAGCCAATAGCGTTGCGTTGCTTAAATTAATGTTATTTGTAAGGGTACATTTCAAAAAACGCGAAACTAAGACTCAACGTACTTTAGAGGTTCACTGATTTATTCAAAATACTTTTTTCGCAACAATAAAATATTGCAATTTTGCACACATACAACTCCCGGATTCAGCTACAATAATTTCAGCTATAATTCCGGCTGGTCGCTAAATTTCGCTGTTCGCAAAAGTGTTAAAATATTAGCAAATAGTGATTTTTACTTATTTTAAGCTAATTTAAACCTTACATTTATTTTAAGAAAAAACACACACAATCAGTGCAGTTAACTTAAGGAAACGGTATGGAATTTTGTGTTCCGAGGCTGTATTTGAAAATAAATAAATTTGTTTAAGTCATAAAATTACGAAACACTTTTTTGCTTGTTTTAGCCGGAGCTCAAATTTTGCGACAAAATATATTTTTAAATAAAACTTTGAAATGTTTTCAAATTACGAAATATTAATGTAGAATCCGCTTCCGTGTTCTTCGTTCAACACACGACCTTTTCATCAATTTGGTACAAAAAAGTTACATATATTCCGCCGCTATTGTGTTGGAACGCTGCTAGCAAAAACTTACCAGAATATATATTAAGTAAACGTTAGTTATTTTATTAATAATACATTTTCGCTGAATATTTTAAAAGATTAAGCTTAAATTCTCAGTTGAGTAAGGACGAGATTCAAAATTGCCGTTTATCGCAACCACTTGCGATACGGATTTGAAACTTTGTACAGCGAAAACAGTCCTACGGTTTGAAAAAAACTATTTTGTTAAATTTTATGAATTTAACTTTTTAGTTTCTTAATATTTTTAGTCGAATTCCGCCATATTTAACAACGGCTAATTACGACGTCGTGTTTTGGTTAATTTTCTGCATTGTGTCTATTGCTGACTATCTTAAATCATTAACTCATTTCGCTTTCTACATCATTGTTGTTGTTGTTATTGTGGTTGTTAACTTCGGGGAAAATGAAACGCTAATAGTTAATATATATGTATATATTATATGGTATATATTAATTTATACAATACGTATAATATATATGCATATATATTATATACATATAATATATATAAGCAGCTGAGTAGTATTCAAAAATTTCTGACACGGACGCGTGCGCGATATACATAGTGAATGAGCTCATGAGCAAAACGAGCGAATAACGCGTCAATTCGGTAATAGGTGCGATTTCGTTAAACATGCATATTGGCGTACCAGAACGTTGGATTGGTACTGGACGGCGACGGCAACGACTATTAAATATGCCCTTTTATGTGGATTTGGCACTTAGGTAATCTCTTATTACACTGTAAATTCCAGCGAGTTCAACTCAGAGACTGAATAAGTCATTTGTAACTATTTTTTGAGTTAATAAACAGTAAAGAATTAATTCATTGTGAGCTAATTTAATTGCGTGTTAGTTAATTAATTAATCTTAGGATGGGTTCAATCAATTCAAAATTCTGAGTTCTGAAAAACTTTTAATTTAGGCTCAGTGATTCAACTCAGTCAGAATTAAAACATCAATTCATTGGAATGTATAGTGTAAATGATTTCTGTAACATTTCCCATCTGACATGTGGCATATATTTCGTGAGCCGAGCTGCAACCACTGCGTCTTGGATGTAGAGCTGTTCGACTCACTTGCCAATCAGTGCGTTGAATTTAAAGAATTCTACAATGTCCACGTAATCTTGACTCAATGCAAATTTCAGTGCTTAAAAAATATTTTTAATGTCAATTTTTTTTTATGTGACAATTATTCTTGTACAAAAGTAAGTATGTATTTATCAGTTCTTAAAATCACTGGCGGATCCATGGGAAGGGCCACCCCGGCCGTGCCCCCCCCCCCAACAGCACCTCGACAAAAATTATATAGCAATTTTGTGACAATAGTTCGTGGTTTGTGTGTGGGTTAAAAATAAGTTTATTTCCTGTGAAATTTTGGGCCCCCCCTTTTTGAGATCCTGGATCCGCCACTGCTTAAAATGTTAACTATTAACGCTGCTTAAGATAATTAAAACTAAAAAAAATCACAACAAATATTAGCTTACTAGTATACTTACCTGTTTGGGCCAATGTATAGAACAGGACCGTGTAGTATAAGTATATTCCTAAGCCTAATCCTAAACTTGAACGAAAAAATAGTGTAAAGGTTAAGATTACCCTATTTGAGGTCGCACAAAAAACGTTCCGCCCCTGATCATTACATGACCTACTGTTTGGATGTCATGAGAACTGGCGAACGCGATGGGTTCGGAAGTCAGCTTCGTATCCAGTTTCGCCTAAAATGACTAAAAACTTGCAGTGTGATCGTTTACTGATTAGCAATGGTATAGTACCACTGTTATAAGCTATGTTGCATGCCTTTTACGGGTACTGCAAAAACATCAATGACCATACTTGATGCTGGTCATTGGTGGATCCAAAAATTTTGATGGGGCACAGCGCAATATGTGCCGAAAACCTACACTGTAAATCGCAATGAGTTGATTAATCAATTCAACTAAGCGTGTTGGTTATTTCTGAATTAATATCAGTAAACATTAACTCACTCTGAGTTTACTTGACTCTTACTCTAAGTTGAGTTGACTGCGGGTGAGTTGACTAATAAACCCAGAATGAATTGAACCAACTCAACATTGTGAGTTCTGACAGTCCTAACTCACTGAGGGATTCAACTCATTCTGAGTTAAAATCAACTCACTGAAATTTAAACGTTGAAATCTGATGTGTGGTTTCGTGCTCATCCAATTGAACACCGGATCCTTATTAGGGTCCATCGCTTGGGTGGATTCGTTGAAACCACCTGAGGTTATTACTTAACTCTGCGCTGATCACTCAACACCTACTCGCTCGCTGAAACAACTGTTTGTGTTTTTACTATTAAAATGGTGTTATTTTTTTCCAACTTTTAATTATTGTCATTACCAGGACGCGCCCCCACGTTAGGGGCACTGAACGAGCCGTGTCCCACCGATTTGGCTGGTCCCCCCCGCAAATGGACTTTGTCCACAAGTATACAATCTTGCATTGGAGTCGTACCGACCCTCCCCCCCGTCCAAATTATTCGATGCTCCCACAAATATAATTTTCTGTCGACGCCCCTGTGTCATTATTGGTTAAGTGTTCAAATGATAAGCAATGCCTGCTTTATTTATCATTTAATTTTGTGTCAAATACGTTTATTCGTCGGTGAAAACATCATTTTAATACGCATTCTCACTTTTTTTCAAACTCTGATATGTGTTTTGTTCCGTATGTTTTAGATCAGCAAATTGTAATACATTTCAAATTGAGTTTTTCAAATAATTTATCAGTCATTGGACGCAGGTTCGTGAGCTGAGTTGATTGGTGACAAATTTGTCAAAATCCGACCACTGGTTGTCGAGTTACTGTCGAATAAGTGGTTTGACGCTTTGCCAACAGTTTAGAAAGCGCTAATTTCTCGCGAATCATTGGTTCAATCACAGAGGAAACCAACGCCTAAGGACACGACTTGGAAAAGCCACAAGCTTTGACAGATACGAAAATTACAGTCGAAATTACAATGCGTTGATTCATCAACTCATAGAGCGAATTGATTATTTCTGGTTATTTTTGAGTTAGAAACAGTAAATATTAACTTACTTTGAGCTGATTTAATTTCGGATGAGTTGATTCTTAGCTCAGAATGAGTTCTATCAATTCAACATTAAGAAAGACGACCTAGTTGAGGACTCAGACTTCTGAGCGGGGTTCAACTACTCATTCTGAGTTAAATCAAGTCACTAAAATTTATACTGTTGTGTTACACAAAAATTGAGATGATCAAAAGTATTTGAAAAGTCTACATATATTATGTATTTAAATATACTTGTCAGCTGGCTTTGCGCAATACGCTAAAGTTTGCGAATGCAAAACAATTTGCAAATAGGTGGGGCATTACAGCTATAATTAACACATATATACATTACAAGAAACGGTGAGTCAAATTTACTCTCTCCGAAATAGGCTCTGCGGAACTACACAAACTGAGCCAAATTCGACTACGCCAGAGTCCAACGTGCGACTGAGTGAGTCGAATTTGACTCTGGCGGAGTCGAAGTTGACTCAGTTTGTGTAGTCCCGCAAAGCCTATTTCGCATGCAGTCAATTTGACTCACCATTTTTTGCAGTATATATATTTGTATATACCTAATCTTACTGGTATTTCAACACAGTTGTCGCAGATATATAGGTTCTAGTCATTTGTAGCTACACTGAAAATAATATTTCTGATATTTAAGAAAAAATTTCTTACATTTAAGAAATATAATTAGCAAGTGGCACTTGAAAAGTATTTCTGTTATAACAGAAAGTTTTCAAAAAGGTTTTGAAACAAAGTCTGAAAATAAACGTTTTCCATTTATTGTTAGAAAAATTGTCTTAAATATCAGAAAAACTTTTCAGATCTGTCACAGAAAATACTTTTCTGAATAAATTCAGAAATACTTTTTTGTGTGTACGCCCTCAAATTATAATATATGCAATATTCCGTTTGATTGTTCCGAAATGGATCACCCATTACCACTGAGTCAATTTATACGGTACATTACGCTGCTAATTTCGTATGAAATGAACATTATGTCCACCTCTTTAACCCATCAATAATAGCGATGTTGACTCAAGAAATATTGTAAGATAAATAAAGGCACACGTGTCCCTTGTGTATAAAACCGTTTGCCGAAATCCAATGTGATAATTATCGTGTTTTTCGCCACATTTTCACTGTACCCTGTGATAATGTTTTATTTTTTATTTCAATTCGGTTCAATTTATTTGAAATAATGGTAAGTTTGGTACTTTACCTCTTTATACTTGACGTTATGAACAAGCGCTACTAATGGGTAGCCAGGACCGGAATCAGTCTTAATTTGTGTTTCATTGAATCGGTTGCGATTTAAAAGAACTTCTGTTACTACGCTGCTAAACAATGGTGCGTCAAATTAACTCTCTCCGAAATAGGATTTTCCGGACTATACAAACTGAGTCAAATTCGACTCCGCCAGAGTCAAATTTGAATCACCCGAGTCGCTTAATGAGTCCAGTTTTACTCCGACGGAGTCGAACTTGACTCAGTTCGTGTAGTCCCGAAAAGCATATTTCGGAGAGAGTCAATTTGACTCACCACTTTTGCATTGTATATAGTTTTTACAGCGTAAAGACCATGGGTGTAACAGTATTATAAGCATATTACTAAGCCTAGTCTTACTCTCTAAACGCTTAATCTAACTTGATTTAAGCTTAAGCTAATCCAGCGGTATTAAACTAACTTTCTAGATTAACTAAACTATAACAGGTAGGTTTATCCTTAGACTAATTTAAAATGTTGCGTATTTTTACTTTAAGTTAAGGTTAAAGAACTCTTAGATACACGGTATTTCTGAGCTCGATTTATTACTTAAACCAAAAATAAGTTTACTTAAACTCGTGTCAAACTTATAAATTTGTTAGTTTAAGTAAAACATAAAATTCTACTTTAGTTATTCTCTAAACTAATATTGAAATTCAGTTAAGCTATAATTTAAGTTTAAGTTTTTAAAGAGTAAGTCTACACCTACGCCTAAGTGTAAGAATGAGTTTATTCCTAAGACTAAGCCTAAGTCTAAGCCTAAGCCAAGCAAAAATTCGTCTAAAACTTAACCTTGCTCTATTATAGTCCCACAGAAAAACGTCCCGCCCCTGATCTTTAGATGGGTAAAATTATTGATGGTTAAGATTGTCACGGGAAAGTCCAATGTGAAGGAAACAAGGTGTGCGTTTTCTTGGGTTCCGCATAGCGCATTGAAGTTTGACAGCACAGGGTGCTATGCTTTTATGGAATAACTGGAGAATTTGTGAGGACTCTCAGGAGATACCAGGGAACGCAGCCTAGTAATTCTAACGGGGTTCGTTTTACTATTCTGCTCGGAAATTGGTCATTCTAGCGGAATTAGTATGGTGGGACATGTGGTGTAACTGAAACGAGGATAGAGTGTATGGCTTTTGGAAGACTTGGGGAAATTGCTGGTCATATTGGCTATGTAGATTTGTGGCTGGACTAAACAGAACCCAGGCATAGGTGCACAGGTTTCGGATCAGGCTGCATCAATTAGGACATATACTTGTGTCGTAATTGCATTGTTGTCATAAAATCCGGTGTTATAGTAGTATTCGGGTTGGGCAATAAATACTTATACGGCCACGTTACTAAATCAGAGCGATAAGCATACATCGGGATCGAACTGAACGGAGTTGTGGGTTTGGGACTATCAAAACCGGCAAATCACCAACTTCTGTCACAATACCAGGCCAGTTTAAACAAACCGTGCCAGGCAATTTTTACTAAACCACATGCGAACCGAAATCCAGCAAAATTGTTTATTAATGTAAAATTTGTTTTGAATTTGTAAATTTTGCAAATTTAAATTGGCAAAAAGAGCATTTTGAAGTGTAATGCTTGTAGCCTGAAGCCGTTTGATTATTAAACATAACCACATCTGCAAAAAACGTCTAAAATTGATCTTGGATTTGGTAAAATTGGGGCTTTCAAGAACAGCAGTATTTTGTCGATTTGCAGGACATCTGCTTCATTTTAAAATGATTTTAAGAAACATTAAATAAGATTGCAATATATATATATATACTGCAAAAAATGGTGAGTCAAAGTGACTCTCTTCGAAATAGGCTCTACGGGACTACATAAACTAAGGTTAAACTGGACTCTGCCATAGTCAATCAATTTGACTCACCATTTTCTTTTAGACAATGAATATGCTCTAGGCATAAATATTTACTTGTCCTGACATCATTAATATCAGGAACTGTTATTGTCCATAGTCCCTCGGAAGGGACTCAATTTTTTGTGTTGAATGATGCGTGTGAATATGTGTGCACCGCGTGTGTTTTTATACGAGTGCGCGTGCACTAACTAGCTATGAATTTATATACCTGCATATTGGTATCACAATAGTTTTGTAATCAGAAATCTTGTAGACTCGACAATTTGTCGCCCCTTAGTAGCCTTACACTGTAAAAAATGATGAGTCAAATTGACTTTCACTCAGAAATAGGCTTTTCCTGTCTACACAAACTGAGTCAAATTCGACTCCGCCAGGGTCGAACGTGCGACATAGTGAAATCGAATTTGACTCTGGTGGAGTCGAATTTGGCTCAGTTTGTGTAGTCAGGAAAAGCTAATTTCCGAGAGTGTCAATTTGACTCCCCATTATTTGCAGTATAGGCTTACAATTATACTTACTATTGTGGTTAGGTTTACACTTGAAACACTGTTGGGCGACAGATTAAACATTAGTAAACAAATAATGTTGCTTAACGACTGAGTAGGTGGGTCACAAAGAAATGACCATTTTTAGCTATTAATATTAATGAAAGGTAGATTTCTTAGGGGAACACACACCCGTTGACACTTATTGAACGTATTAGTAGATAATTTTGTATTTCTCAGAGCCAGAACTGCTATTTTAAGTTGGAATCAGTAATTATTTGGAATTAACTGCATTGAGTTCAGGTGTATAGCGACGTCAGAACATTAACAATGCGACTATATTAGCGCATTTATACTCATAATATAAGGATTTCATATTCCATGAATTTGTATCGTTGTTTTTATCTGCAAACTTTAAGTATTTAATGTAGCACCAATCACCAGTTAGCAATAGCACTCAACATTTTGTCTATTCAATCATCACTGAATGATTTACACAAAAGCATGAAACTGGGTAGATTTTGCGTATAATGCGGGGTTCACGTTATAACCGGGGCAGGCGGGACACGGTTTCTCCCATGTTGATTCGACATCAACGTTAAAATTCGGGCTCTTATATCGGGTCAACAGACAAAACTCGAACGTCATATGACATTAGCTTACAAACCACCGCTCTCAAATGATTAATGTGGACAAGGATGGTATGTCACATGATACTGTAGGACATTTATGCGAATATCATATGATATCCAAAATGTCAACGAATATTATATGATATTCAGCCGGACAGTGCAACCTTTGGGTACTAATAAATGAATAAAAATTTGGACGGCAGCGGCGCAAATGTGCTTAACGTACCAAATACACGCCTGCAAATCGTTTCCGATACAAAATCGCTTACAACCACAGCTTCAAAATTCAAAAATTCAAATTTCAAATTCTAGTATCATATGATATGCAACAGGACAATTTGGGTATTTTACATCAACTATGCAGACATTTGAAAATAAGTCATATGATATTCGCAGACAATACCTCGAATATCATATGACATTGAAGAACAAAAGTGATCCACACATGATAATAGCAGACAAATGCGAACTTTAGAATACGATAAGGGGTTTATAAGCAGACAAAATGTGACCCAATAGTCTAATAGGGACAAAACGTGTCCCAAGCTGCCCAGGTTATACCGTGAACCCCGCATACAACAGTGTACCTACCGCACGTTGCGTTTGTGGCCGACCCCTTCCGTTATTTAGGGGGGAGGTTGCAGTTATATTAAGTCTTAACTCCGATGTTTACTTTGTGATATAAGCGATGACTTAATTCCCTAATTCAGTGGTGTCGGGCAAAAATGCAACGCGTACTGGTACATTTTTCGGCGCTTTACGCTCTTCTGCAAGAAGGAACATCATCCACTCCTGATTGAATTAATCTTTATTATTAAATATATTTGGTATGCTTAGCATGTTTTGTGCGGTTATGACCATTTTCTAAATGGTACTATCTAAAAGCTTAAACTAACTTGATTTAAGCTTAAATCCAGCAGTATTAAACTAATTTTCTTGATTAATTAAACTAACAGGTAAGTTTACGCTTAGACTCATTTAAAATCTTACATATATTCAGTTTAAGCTAAACATAATGAACTATACACATAATTTCTGGACAGCACTGGTTTGTTAAACTAAAAAATAAGTTTCCTTAAATTTGTGTTAAACTTAAAATCATGTTAGTTTAAGTAAAACTTAAAATTCTAGTTTACTTAGTCCCTCCAGCCATATAACATTACTAAAACAAATATTCAAGTTTAGTTAAGCTATAATTTAAGTTTAAGTTTTTAGAGGGTAGATGCCGCGTTAGCGTTAGCAGGTTATTGGGGCTGTAACCATTTGAGAATGCGGTTTGTGATGACATAAACTTTATCTGTGTTTCTGAAACCGTCAATTTTGACTTTTTTCAGCAAGTAATCTCACGGCTTACGATTCAAACTTAATTTATTAACCAAGGCATTGTAATTTTCATGCGATGGTCTGGTATACAACAACGACCGGTCCAACGTTTATTCAAATATTTTCCCATGGGTGTCACGTTAGGCATTAATGGTTCAAGTTTTTAATCAAGGAAAACCTATGGTGTCTTACATTAACATGCGGACGTTGCTAGCCAAACCATAATCAGTTCCGGGTTAATAAAAAAGAATATATACCAAGGCTGTGGGTCTGGCTTCCTAAGTGAACCCGGGGTTGTACCTAACGAATGGATTATCGAATCCATATCACACGGCCATGTTTTGGATTTATTTTTTCACGCATGGATCAGCTTAGACTATAGCAGGATCTAAGGGTAATACAGTTGAAATAAAAAATGCTACGGGACCGCTTCCACAACTCAACCATATCAGACCTGAAACGAATTATTTTACAATGTTTGTATTAAAATGAACAAAATATGGTAAGGTTTATATTCCAAGATTAAAATTTGTTATCCAATCTGATATGTATATTAAAGCTGGAACACTCCACATACATATTTTGGGCACCGTTCCGACGGATTTTATATAGATTTGTATCTATATATAAATAAAGCTGGAAAGCCCCACATACGAATAATAATTCGATATTTGGACGTTTTAAAACAATAAACAATGTTAAAACTTTAAGTTTGTCAGGTACGATTAAAACATTTTGTGTCTTTTGTTTTACCAATTTGGTTAAAATGCAAACAAGATATTTGACAAAAAGCCAAATGTAGTGTCACCCCTAGCCAATTTTATCCTGTAGGAATTTATTCAGCAGCTTAGTTAAAAAGGGTTGAAGTCCCAGTTCCTAAGTACCTAAAGAAGCTAATCGTCAAAAAAAGTCATACTGAAATTGAAAATAACGTTGAAATTAATACACGCAACCGAAAACATATTAGCTTTGGGACTGGAATAATGGTTAACCGGAAATGGAACTTAAAATCCGACAAAATTTCCGCCGGAATCGAAATTTTGTTTTCTCTTTAGATTCAGTATTTACCTTTATTATTTTAGGATAAATAAAAAATACTAGTGAATATGGTTGCAACATTTGCCACCCTACTTGATCTCATATTTAGGCTTGAGTCAGTTTGCTTTCTTTGCCTTAAACGTTTCGTACCTGTTTATCGGTATATAGTTGTAGTTACGTAAATTAATGCATACACGATAGGTAAAGCTAGCAACCAAACAATCGGGTCTTATAAATACAGCTAGGAAATGTTCCCGTTTGCTGGGCCAAAAACTCATTATAGGTCTTAGACTGGGAGTACATACTGGTAAAAAGGTTAATCCGTGTTGTTTTATTTAATTTAATCCACATATACCGACCTTAGTTTATCTGTACGGTATATATTCCCTGTGAATATACCACAAGTATTCGATTTTATACGATATTTTTACACTAAACAGCTGTCTAATTGTATTTATACTTGGGTAAAACTATGTACAAACCTAACTTTAGGTCAAAGTTTGGACCAGTTTTTGGTGTAGAAGGAAACACCCAAGGCGGTTCATGTTAATTATTCGAGCTTGCACCAGTAAACCTAAACCTAAGCCTGAACATAAGCCTAAACGTATGACTAATTCTAATGCGGGGTTTACGTTATAACTGGAGCAGTTTGGGGCACGGTTTGTCCCTATTAGACTACTGGGTTACATTTTGTCTGATTGTAGACCCCATATTAAAAAAATTTGTTTTTGTCTGCTATTATCACGTGTAGGTCACCTTTTGTTCTTCAATATCATATGATATTCGAGGTGTTGTCTGCGAATATGATATGATACATTTTCAAATGTCTGCATGCTTGAAGTAGCAAACCCAAATTGTCCTGTTGAATATCATATGATACTACAATGTGACATTTAAATTTTTGAATTAGAAAGCTGTAGTTGTAAGCGATTTTGTGTCGGAAACGTTTCGCAGCCGTGCGTTTTGGTATTTAAATCACATCTGTGCCTCTGCCGTTCGACTTTTCATTCGTTTATCAGCATCCTAAGATTATTAATTGTAATGTGTTTTAGTTTGTTTTAAATTTTTCCTCATTATTCTAAATATTCTTTGTTTGTCAATCGAATTAGCAAAACATTACTGTAATCTGCTAGTCTTAGCGTTGTTCTAAGTGATGTTTGATTAGCAACATATTCAGATATACGCAGTTCAAACAAGTAGCCAAGGGGAGACAGTGGGGGCTCAGCCCCTCTGAAAAAATTTTGACCCCTTTAGAAGATTTTCAATCTTGCTTATAAGTCATTTAAAACCCTTGAATGCCCCTCCAGAAAATTTTTTGACCCTGTCGAGCAAAGTGAGCTGGCTACGGGCTTGACACAGTTGTGGGTTAAGGTACTGATGTATGAACCAATGGAATACTTTTGTCGATGTTGAATCCACGTCAACGCGAATTGTGATCGAAACAGCCGGTATGCAGACAAAATATGAATGTCGCATGATATTGACCTCACAAGCCACTGTTGTCAACGGATTATCGTATCAAGTGGTCATATGTCAAATGATACCGCGGGACATTTTGTGCCAATGTCATATAATATTTCAAAATTCTAACTAATATCACATGTTATTGTGCATGACAATGTAATTTTCGCATGCGCGGTACACGTCTAACCGTTTTAGCTCTGAACATATTTTGTCCCTTTTTACGTAACAAACATTTTTTCAACGACACGTCCGTTTTGTTCAATAACAACGCCGCAATTGCTTACTGTAAATTTCAATGAGTTGATTAATCAATTCAGCTAGCGAGTTAGTTATTTCTGAATTAAAATTAGTAAACATTAACTTATTCTGAGCTGAGCTGATTCTCATTCTGAGTTGAGCTGACTCTAGGTGAGTTGATTATAGTTAACTGAGAACGAATTTGATCAGCTCAAAATTCTGTGTTCAGATAGTCCTAACTCAGACTAAGTGATTCAAGTCATTCTGAGTTAAAATCAACTCACTTCAATTTACAGTGTTCTTGTTGTCGTTCAATTTTAATATAACTTACTTAAATTATTTGAGTAAATTTCGTATAAACCAGAACTATTTAGGTTTGCCGTCAATTTTCTGCGGTCATTTTTTTAAGTTTAAAATGTGCACCAATTTTTTATGTTTAAAATTTTCACCAATTTTTTATGTTTAAAATTTGCACCAATTTTTTAAGCTTAAAATTTGCACCAAATTTTTAAGTTTAAAATTTGCACCAATTTTTTAAGTTTAAAATTTGCACCAATTTTCTAAGTTTAAAATTTGCAGCAATTTTTTATGTTTAAAATTTGCACCAATTTTTTAAGTTTAAAATTTGAGCCAATTTTTTAAGTTTAAAATTTGCACCAATTTTTTAACTTTAAAATTTTCACCAATTTTTTATGTTTAAAATTTGCACCAATTTTTTTAAGTTTAAAATTTGCACCAATTTTTTAAGTTTAAAATTTGCACCAATTTTTTAAGTTTAAAATTTCCACGAATTTTTTAAGTTTAAAATTTGCACCAATTTTTTAAGTTAAAAAATTGCACCAATTTTTAAGTTTTAAATTTGCACCAATTTTTAAGTTTAAAATTTGCACAATTTTTTTAAGTTTAAAATTTGCACCAATTTTTTAAGTTTAAAATTTGCACCAATTTTCAGGTTTATTTGCACCAATTTTTTAAGTTTAATATTTGCACCAATTTTTTAAGTTTAAAATTTGCACCAATTTTTAAGTTTACAATTTGCTCCATTTTTTACGTTTAAAATTTGCACCAATTTTAAACCTATTAAAATATGAGGTTCCAGTCTCAAGAGGAATGATAAAGTAGACCGCATTTCGTTGGTTAAAGTGAGTTAAAGGTTTGAAATACAATTTTCTGAACCGTACATTTTGTGCGGTGGAATTCAGTCGCCTTAATAAACCTGGAGTGTACGTTTTCGTCCCTAGGTTTGTAAACCAAGCCCATAGCTAGCTCAATATGCCAGATGAGCAAAAAACTTCAGGGGGTCCTTGAATGATTTCACATGAGGCGACCAGCGGGGGCAACATTTTTTCATGCCGGCTAAAAATTTTCTAGAGAGATTAGACCCCTTCTGGCTACTGGCTTGTGTTGAACAATACTGTGTGTTCGTCAGTTTTGGTCTGGTGTTTATTTTGAAAACTGTAAAATATGTTCGCTTTATTTGAAAGTTAATATTATTTTTGCGTCAACTTTTGAACAACTTTTAGAACCATACATAATTATTTACATAATTATTTTCTGTTATCTTTTGAGTTATAAATTTTAAAATACTGTGGGGGAGACTTACGTTCAACAGTGGTGGTCAGGATGTCACGTGTTTAACCCTTTCACTCATAGAGCATACTATGAGCAATTAAAATACAATAATGTACGATCAATACACACACTGTGAGACCTGTTTACCATTTTTAACATATATGCGCAGTGCAAAATCTCCACAAGACGTGAGAGCCTACTCGGGCTCGAGCGTCAAGCTCTTATAGCTCAGTGGTCATCGTAAACGCCTCCCACCCGTGAGACTGGGCATCGAATTTTACCTTGAAATTACATCTCATATGAAATTGAAAATATTCATATAAGAAAGGGTTAAAACGTTCTCAGAGGGCTCCCGAAGTAAAAGTCTTATTTACAAACTACCTCGATGTGCATCGCTGGCACAGGCAATTCGAGTACGATCCCTCCTCTCTCATATGAAATTGAAAATATTCATATAAGAAAGGGTTAAAACGTTCCCAGAGGGCTCCCGAAGTAAAAGTCTTATTTACAAACTACCTCGATGTACATCGCTGGCACAGGCAATTCGATACATCCCTCCTCTCTCATATGAAATTGAAAATATTAATATAAGAAAGGGTTAAAACGTTCTCAGAGGGCTCCCGAAGTAAAAGTCTTATTTACAAACTACCTCGATGTGCATCGCTGGCACAGGCAATTCGAGTACGATCCCTCCTCTCTCATATGAAATTGAAAATATTCATATAAGAAAGGGTTAAAACGTTCCCAGAGGGCTCCCGAAGTAAAAGTCTTATTTACAAACTACCTCGATGTGCATCGCTGGCACAGGCAATTCGAGTACGATCCCTCCTCACACCGTGCCAGACGTCGGCGGACAACGCCTGACAGTATTAAAATCATCAAAAAGTATACCGCCACCCTTAGATGGCCGGCCTTAGTCCGGACAGCGCAGGTTTACACCGGCTGTTTTAAAAGTGGTGGTCTACTTTTTGATTACTTTAATGTGTTACAACGTCGTCTGATGTCTTCCGGCACCAGTCGGCATCAACCGGAAGTTGGCGAACGGCGCCGGACGACGCCGCAAACCGAATTTTTAAGCTGCGGTGTCGTCCGTACGACAAGTGTATCACCACCGTGTAATTTGTGTTTTTGTAGCTTATTCGATTCTATTTTCATTGTCACCAGAGTAGGGAAAATAACGACTTTGTCCTAAAAAATATCCCAATTGTTGCATAATTAATGTTGTGTCATATAATTAATTATTACAAGCGTCAGCTTATGTAAGCATCACGGGCGCAACGTTTTTCTGTAAAACTGGAATACAGTAAAGCTTAAGCTTTAGACATAATTTTTGCTTAGGCTTATGCTTTGGTATAAGCTCATTATTGTGTTTACGATTCGGCTTAGGTTTAGGAATATGCTTATACTACTGTTCCGACTCTGTTCTAAAGCGTCAAACATCAGCAGACAATATTTTAGTATTTCAAAATAAACTCCGCCTTTGTGACAGAAAATTAAATTATTTATAGATTATTGTGGTTGGTTTCAAACAACCAAGGTTCGTATCCTTCCGGTATGCTCTGTTGGGCGTCTTTTTGCATGTGGGCCCATGTAAAGATCAGCGGCGGAACGATTTTCTTCCGGACTGCAATAGAGTAAGCATACGCTTTAGACGAAATTTTTTGCTTAGGTTTAGGCTTAGACTACGTGCAATATCATTCTTACGAATAGGCTTACACATAAACTTAGGCTTAGGAATATGCTCATACTACTATTAGGGCCCCGTTCTTTACATTGGGCTTCTTGTTGGTAAGGTTCAAATACTAAACGGGGCCCTGAGTGCAATTCATTAGAATACAGGTTGAAAGCATCAGTTTCAGAACCCGGCGAAATTAAACATAACGTTTCAGCATTACAGTATAAACAGTTGTAGCAGGGTTAGTTTAGAAATTTCAATTAAAGTTTAGTTGATTAATCAGTTGAAAATTTAAATGCTTACAAAATACAGCCGTTTTAGCTAACGGCACCAATAATCAAAGCTTATATTACACTTGTGGCCAATGTTACTTTAAGGGGCGTCCAGGTTTCTGGTGGGTCTATATAAAGAGTACGTTTAGATTCGAGATTACATTTATTTTGCTTAGGCTTAGGCTTAGGGTCAGGAACACATTTTTGCAACGTTTAGACTTAGGTTTTGGCTTAGGAGCCCATTTTTGCAACGCATAGGCTTAGGCTTAGGAACACATTTTTGCAACGCTTAGGTTTAGGCTTAAGCTTAGGAATACGCTTAATTTACTGTTACGCCCCTAAAAGTACCATTGACCGTACTTGTTATAATTGAAAACTCTGCAACTGCACATCAGCAACAATGCCAATAACCAGATATCCCTTAGGTCGACGTAAAAGGTCCCAGCTTTCGAACGGTGAACCGGCTCCGGCTCGACGAGCACGATTTTACACGTCTCCAAAGAAGCTTTTATCTGCTCCGAACGACTCAACTCGAGATATTATTTTAATGAGCTTACTTACTGCCAGCTTAATTATCGGGATTGTAGTTGGGATTTTGCTCAACAAACAAGAGATTGTAGCTGAAAAAGAACAGTTCAAATATTTGAGAATACCTGGTAAGTCTACTGTAAATTCCAATGAGTTAATTATTGAACTCCCACTGAAAGTTAGTTATTTCTGAGTTAATAACAATAAACTTCAACTCACTGTGAGTTCAGTTGATTCTCACTGGGAGTTCAGTTGATTCCGGGGACGATGATTAATTTAATCAGAATGAGTTGAATCAACTCAGAATTGTGAGTTCTGAGAGTGATTCAACACATTCTGAGTTGAAATCAACTCGCTAAATTTACAGTGTACATTTAGCTTTAAACGGTCTTACTGTAGTGACCCAAATAAGAGGTGGGAATAAGAGGGGTTGTCATTTTGAGTCCTAATCGATGGAAGCCTATATTGCTAATTGGAGACCGTTGCTTAGGGTGAAGGCCGCTTTAGGGGTGGACGCCCCTCCACAATGGGTATATGGGAAGTAGCTGCTCGGGCCCAGTCTGTAACAGTCTTAATACTTTTCTTTATTCATGAACTACTTGCTCTAATATTTGCATAATTTTTATTATCTTTAAATGTGTGCTGGCTGAACTGTAAAAGATGATAAGTGATATTGACTCTCTCCGCAATAGGCTTTTCCAGACTACACAAACTGAGTCAAATTCAACTCCGAATTCGACTCATTGAGCGAATCAGTGAATCGAATTTGACTCTGGCGGAGTCGAATGTTGACTCCGTTTGTGTGGTCAGGAAAAGCCTATTTCGGAGAGAGTCAATTTGACTTACCATTTTTTGCAGTGTATTAGGTTGAGGAATTTGACGATGAAGTTTTGCTTTGAACCGTGCCGCAGACAAACTTTTCAAAAATTGAATAATTAACACCTTCGCGAGCGAAGCGAGCGAAAAGCTACGCGCAATTTTTGCATCAAATGTAAATTATGATACACGAACTGACTCCCCTCGCCCTTTCTGTACGCCCTTTTCGGAGCCCGTATCCAAATGGACCTGGGATTACAACTGTCCACTGAATAAGTCTTGCAATCGTTTTGCCAATCTCATGTTTCATGTGAACTTTTTTGAATGTTTCGTTGAGTTCAGGTGATCTTTGTCTTCGCCTTTTAAAAATGATCCTGATTCCGTTGGTCGTTTGTTCGAACATATCTTCCATGGCGACAATGACGCTCCGTGCGACAAGTTGGATGTCACTTATCGCAAGCATTGGGTTTCTCGCGTCGTTGACGATATCGGCTTCAATTGGGGTAAGTCGAGCCTGTGCCAAGCGCTGGCAACAGTGGCGGATCCAGAAATTTTCAAAAAAAAACGATGACGTGTGAGATCGTGAGCGACAAACCGAACGCCATTTTAGTGCTCAACCGTAATACAAAATCGTGGTTCTGATTGGAGGCCGACCGCGGCCACAGTGGCCTGGCTTGGATCTGCCAGTCGCTGAAAAGGTTGCAAAATAAAAATTAGCCGTCGTAAGCAGTATTTGGTACAAATTGTAAATTAGTGGTTGTAATATTTGGTGATCAGCCACGTGTGTCCCAGGCATTAGTTTTGTACTCATTAAAGACACAGGGGTTAAAATATAGTTACAACTGTGGTCGAACCAGAGGTGTCGCGTTAAAATTTTCGTACCCGGTCAGCGTTTACCTGCCAGGGACCACGTGCATCTGTGATGCGATTCCAGTAGTAACTACCAATTATTTAACTGCGTTGACCAATCATGAAAGAGAAGGTTTCAGCATGTTGAATAGTTTCCTGCAAACGTGGAGATGTCGTAGACCAATCTGCTATTCAACCTAATTACTAATTGATCTAAGCCAGTCTGCTATTTTGAGCAACAGCAGTTTGACATCGACTAAACAGCTATTAAACTTATTGACCAATCAGATATGATTATTTGCACAGACGCAATACCATAAACCAATCAGCGTTGATTTTACATCAATGTTATTTTGCTACAACTTGCAATCGCTACTTTGCCTTGACCAATGTGCTATTTGCTCAGAGTAGCAGGACAATTGGTGATTTGTCTGAATAACAGAATGGCCTTCAAACACAGTCGTGGAACAATACCTTTCTGTAAAAAAGTGAACTTTAACAGCCGTTCAGAATAATCTGTTGGGGTCGTGGAAGTAAAATGTTTAATCAGTCTCTACGTTAACTTTGACAAAAATTAACTTGACATTTAAGCTTTTTTGGAAATCAATTCAGGTTTACGCCTCTGATAAGGAATATTTCAAATAGTTTATGTCTGTCACACTGTATAACGCGTGCGCTTCGCACACGCAACGTCCCACAATATAGTTAGCTGCCAAAATTTGAATTTCGTCTCCAAAACCTCATCGTTCAATTTCCTTCAAAATTAAAAACGTCCGCACCCTGTTCACGTATTATATATTTATCCGCTACACCGTTGCCGAAAACGCGTAAATGTCCATCAATTTGTGTCGAAAGTGATGCGAAGAAAATTGCTCCTTTATGTAAACGGTATGGACATGTATACAGTCTGTTCGAAACGGTAGGGTCATTGCGAGTGCGGAGCGCACGCATTATAACGTGCGAGTGAGATTATTATCTTTACTTTCAAATTTAGCCTGTTTCAGGTTGGCTTAGCGCATGCGGTACAAGCGGGCAATTGCCACGGATTTATACAAAGTGTTAATTCGTCAATAATTCACGCGAACGAAGCGTTGATTTTGAAAGCACAGGACGTCGGTGACGTATTTATTAATTTGATTACGAACGCCGTACCTGATAACGTCATTCAAGCTGCCGTTGAAATGACGATTACCAAATATGAGTGAGATATGACGCGATTGTTAAAATTGTACAATTTTTGCTTCCAAAATCATCATTTATGCTCAAGCTAACTTAGATATTTTGAAAATGGACGCTTCAGGGGTGGAACGTTTTCCTGTGGGACTGCAATTGTGTAAGCTTACTAAGCTTTGGATTGTTTTCGCTCAAGCTTAAGTATAAACTCTTTTTTACGCTTAGGCTTAGACTTAGAAATTTGCTTATACTACTGTTGCGGCCCTGTTCTATAGATTGGCTTGAAAATCAATGAAGTATATTGTTTCGAATCTTTAGCTGTCCGTCAAAACGTGAACGTTCCAAATCAGTTCTTAACTTTTGAGTTATAATTTTCAAGTTTTTAGCTGAACTTCAATTTGAGCAATTTGAAATATTTTTTCTAAAATTCTGTGTGTCCTTTATGTGTATTTTACTTAATCTCATAAATTTAACATTTTGAATATCTTTTACGGAAAAACATGGAGTACTTGTTTATTTCCTTCCATATGAAGTACTCTCACATAACGGACCTGGACCTGAGCCTAAGCCTGAGAATAAGCCTAAGCTTAAGCCTAAACCTAATACTAAACCTGAGCCTTAGCCTGAGCTTAAAAGCTTAAAACGTAACAAGTAAAGACTGTGGGTGGGAGAGACGAAGTATCCTCACATAACGAACCTGGACCTAAAAGCCTAAGCCAGAGAATAAGCCTAAGCTTAAGCCTAAACCTAATACTAAACCTTAGCCTTA
>JASANG010003699.1:0-73879 GCA_030248215.1 Enoplolaimus lenunculus
GCGAAAAGTCATTGGGAATAAGCATGGTGAAGGGCAAAAAGTTTTAGCTTAATACTTTATTAGAGCACAAATCTAACAAAGTTACGATCCGTATTTTCAGCCTACCCTAAAACCGCACAGGTTAGGTGGTGTGGGGACTCATTATTGGTTAAAGATAATCCGTCTAAGTATGATCTAAATTTTCAGCTGAATTATCTAACTAACGGCCAGCAATTTTACTCCAGTTTATTCTAGTCGTTTTAATCCGGTGAAAATCCGAATTCGGAGTATAAAATTTCACAATTTCAGTAATATTATTCTCGGCGACAATTGCTTTCCCGGTGAGTACTTTCTAGTCAGACTAATCTACTTGAAACACAAAATACTTCTATGAAATTCTCAGACAGTCGAAAAAGTGAAATCTCATCCAAGCGGGATTGTAATCAAAAGCATTTCACAATTTTCAAGTGAGTGATACTCTAGTCAGCATATCCTAGTTACTAAAATCAGTTAAACAGGTCAAGGAGTCAGCAATGAGAATGTTTAATATTTGAAAGTTACTAGTCATGCACGTGCCATTCTAGTCGTTGTTAATCAGGTGTATAAGTTTCTAGTCGGTAATTTCAAAGAGTGTGCAACCTCTAATCAAAAACGTGCAAATGAAAACCACTCAGTCTCTAGTTATTATTTGCCCGATGGACATATACTAGTGGTTGAGTCTAGCCGGTTAAAATTTCTAACCATGCGAGTTTAGTTACCCTAACCCAGTGGATAGTACCACAAAATTTCTAATTAACCGATCTGAACCAGGCCAATGATTCGCCCCTACGTACTTATATGATTACATATATAGTATACTAAGTACATATGCATGTTAAAGAATAAACATGGAGTGGCATATGCTTTTGTTCTAAGTTTTAAGCTTTTACTTCTCTCCTTAAGCTAAAGCAATCGTCTGCACAAAATTGCAGTTTCGCGACTGAGCACTCAAAACCTGTGCGCGCCAGGGAACGTGGGGTAAATTTTGATCGTCTTGCCCTACAGAGTAAAATGATTCGATCTATTTCAATCCTAGTCTGTGACAGTGGCTCCTCCGGGGTTCGACCTGTATAATGTCATTTGCGAACCTGTTGAAATATTTTTCGTGTGTGTCTATTCTGTGTTACTGGTTGACCTGTGTGTGTTTTGTCTGTCTAACTTTCTAGTCTTGAACGTTAGACATTTAGATTCAAGTTGAATAATTTCTTATACATTTTCAACCCGAGCGCATGAATTTTCAGCGATTGCTAATCGGTGACTAGTAAAATTGCACAATTTCACACCACGCATACCAGTAACGATTCTCGGAGGATATATATACATGCGTACATATATATGCATACATACGTATACTAGTCTAAGGAGAATGGTCAAGAAAACGCAAACATCCGCTGAAAAGTGCGTCGGGGCTCGTTTTATTCACCCTGACGCCTAGAGTTTGGTGGTTTACTCCATTATGGACCTAACCAGCGCCGGTGGTTCTATTGGAGCTTTCGGATTTACGACGCTACCTTAATACTCATTCAAATACCTTTTGTGTGTGTCTGTGTTACGTGCGATTAAGAGGTTTATGTGAGTCGGTGAGTGTCTTAAATTGCATAATTTAAATGTGTGTTCAGCTCAGTCACTACCTCCCTCGAGGTGTCTATTTTCATGAATTTCAAAGGTGATACTTTTGTCAATTTTTAAACGATGCATTGAAATCTGAAATTTCTCAATCATCTAGTCTTGTCTTCTGTGATAAATTGAAATAAAGACGCTAGTCAGTCGGATTAAGGAACTCTTAGCATTTTAGTACCTCACAGTCTTTAGTGATATTTAGAATCTAGTCTACAGGGGCTAATCCGAATAGCAGACTTTAAAGGTTTGTTTTCTGCAAAACTGGGTCAAAGTTCGTCGGAACAAGAACACTCAGAGGTAAGATTTAGGAATAAAATTTAACTATTTAGTCTGAGAGCTTATCCGATAGATGGTCAATATTCTAGTCAAACATGATATTTATTCTAGTCATGAAGGCAAAGGTGATGCTTCAGACTAGTCATTAGGGATTTCCAGACGATCATTCATGAGACCGACAACTTGCGAAATCAAAGACAATTCTGATATTTCATAGCAAATTCCACGGGGCAGATGGTTTATGCAAATATTAACTAAAAACTGGGTCAAAGTTCGCAATTTCGAAAATCCGAGGCAAAACCAAGTTATATATCGGCTGCGTTTAACTCCTCTTACCTAGTCTGAAGTTCTAGTCAATGAGCTGGCGGTGTTTAGCTGCGGTGTTTACTCTAGTCAGACAGTCTAGAGCCCGGATTTAAAATAAGCGCTACCTAGTCAACAAATTTAGGAAAGAGGAGCGGCAACACGAAAAGCGAATGTCTTTATAGAGTGATTAAAACAGCAACAACTGCGTGACCCAAAAATATGTCGACACGTGAATCCCATCTTAAAGAATCTCTAAGGTCATTAATATTAGATCAACCAACTTTTGATTACAGTAACTAACAAGGGTCCCGGTAAAGTCCACTAACCCGCAGGGAAAGGCATGCAAGCCTCCATGAAAAGGGTGGGCTACTATTAAGTTCGCAACGGAAAGCCCGGGCCTTACACACAAACCCAAATGTATACGTTTTCTTATATGTATGGTATCTCCAACGCAGCCATGTGTTACGAATAACACTGGTCGGCGATATACTTTAAAAGAAAGTTTCGAAAACTTTCCGCCCCAACAAATCAAGGAAAACCCTACCGTTTTCAGGTTCGATGGTGCCGAGTAAAATAAAGGAGAGGTTTGCAATGTGTGAAAGACTCTCCAAAATTCCTTGGTGCCGTTTTGGAGAACCTCCATTTATACCGATTCTTCAAGAGTATGATTTCGAGTGTCACTCCGTTACGTATGTGCGCTCAAATATCCCTAGTGAGCTTGAACGCTTTAAACCAGGCCCTGGGTTGTGCGGTCACCATTCTAATTAAACAGATTCTGACCAAGAGTTTACGTAGAGTAAAACCACTTAACCAAGCAACTTTCAACCCGGGGCGTCATCCCAAGGCTCAAAGAACTCGGGTGTATATAACATCGCGGAATAATGAGAAACTAGAATGAAATACGAAACAGGAGCATAAAAGGAAGTGAAAAGAAGCACCAATATGTATCAATGGAATAAAAACAACAATAAAACAACAAAATAAGAATGATACTAATAAAACGAGATAATAACAAAAGAATATTAATAATATTAATAATAAAAACAATATTCATACCCACACAACATGACAGGGTGTGTTCGAGCTTAACTTAAATCAGCTGGTCATGATAACGATCTCAAACTAATATACCTCTGGTGTACTCAATATTTCATATTTGCGCAAAGATCAAGTATTGGAATGTTTAAAAATGAAACTTGAGTCAATCTCCAAGAATTGACCTTCCAAAGGAAGATCCAGGGTTACCGATGCCGACAAATTACAACAACGGCAACCCTGTTCTATCATAACATTAATTTATGTCCGACCACCACTCGAGCTAGCTAAAACTTTTCTTGACCAGCTTTATTCTGATTTTAAGTACGTGTGTAGGGAATGCAATTCCCATATCACTAGGAGAAAAAGAGGGCACGCAGAAATTGGAGCAACCACGTTATACTGCACGGGCTACTGCAAAAATGTCTCGGTCTGAGTAAGTCCCGACGTCGTTTTAACACACTCTATTACGAGACCACTACAAAGTTCGGTAGTCCCTAACGGGGACGTATAGACATATTGCATTGTGTTCATATAGCATCGCAGACATACATAACAACAACACAAATACATATATAGACTTATTTATTTTGCCTAATTTTTTACCTTTTGTCCCGACTCCCTTCGGACAGTGTCGAGACAATTAATAGTGTCTGCATAACGCATAAAGTTGTGCCTGACATGCCAAAAAATTTGTTGGGACACATGGCGACGCATTGGTCAACGGCGGCGCTGAGAGCATTCGAGTGTTATCTGAAACGGGAAGCGTCGATTTCGGAGTGGATGGAGTGTTTAAGCTATGCGGAGCGCAACTTAGCGGCGTGTATATTCCGCATGTTGGATGTAGCACCGGAAATGTACCAGGCATTGATGAGATGGATTGGAAGAATAGTAAGGGAGGCGGCGGCGCGTGCGGTGGTCACGCGCGGTCTGCATTGAGGAAGGGCGTCGGAGGACTTTTTCGTACCGCTGTCGACCCATGTAATAATGCAGTTGTTCAATTGGTCGAAGGATCAGGGTATAGCGAGGATAAGGCTACTGATTACAGCTCGGGCTTATTCGAACCAGAAATTATTGGGCATTGAGGAAATAGTTTGAACCCGAAAACTTGACAGCGTTACAACCGAAGGACCCGGTAACGAGGGCAAAGATGACATAGGACCATGCTACCGTTGCAGAAAGAGATGCAAATGGGAACGGCTAAACCGTTGAAGGTGAGTACGTTTCGAGCGGTAGCGAGGTTGTCGCTATGGTTAATGCAAGCGTACCCGTATCCGGAGAATAAAAGGGAAACAGAGTGGCCGGAGTTGAAACCGGATGAGGAAACAAAGAAGAAAGTGGCTCAGATGATTGAAGATTTCGAGCAGACGGAAACGGAGGAACTGGAGAGGATTGCGAAGTGAATAGGAGGTCTCTGGACTTGTGTCGAGGTTGCCTGTTTGACGATCGCCAGAAGGGTCAAGCAGAGGAACCGATGAATACACAGGTAGTGAGTCAAGAGGAAGCACAGCCGGGTCCGAGTAAAGCTCGTACGCGATCCGAAACGCAGGCAGAATTGGTAGCCGAGCAGGCAGGAAGGTGTGCAACAAGGACAGGTTGAAGAAAAGAGGGTGATGGAGCATGAGAAAGTAAGTGAAGGGGAACTTTAAGTGGTGGAGGAGACGGAGGATACTCCTTCTCCGAAAAAAAATAAAGGGAAATCAGTGTTAACGCCTAAACCAAAGGAAAAAGAAACGTGGACGGAGGGATACAAGACCCCTCCTTCGGTGGGGAAAGATGGAACAGAAGGAATGCTGTCATGAATGAGGTCACCACGGATACAGGTGCAGGACGAGGCGAAAGTGAAGTCAAAGGAAATGTTTTGGGAGGAGTTGGTGAAACTCTGTCCACCGGAGCTGAAACCGAAGGCGGCTCCAGAAGAAAAGCCCAGTACGAGTTTGGGTCGGCCGCCGGCGCCAGGATATATTTTGGCGCGGGCTCCGACAGGGGAGTTGAAATGGAGGTTTGACAAGGATGCCAGGAGACGGGCGATGTCTCAGCGGGCGCGCATTAGTTCAAAAAGACGAGTGGGCGGGTATGTGCGACCGGCCGCAGGGTCGGTGGTGAGTCGAATCGGGCCGAGGTAGGCTAATCCTGTGTATAGTGCGGCTACCGTACGAGCACAGACGGCGCCTGGGTACCCAGCACAAAGACCGGGAGCGCAGGGGGTGGCTGTAAGTCCACCCGCTGGGTCAGGTGGGGTACGGCCACCAGTCCGGCGATTGTCGGGGGAGCGGTATCCTGCGGGGGTTGGCGGACAAGTGGGACAACCGCGAGTGGATATTATTATCGACAAAAAGTGGAGAATCTGCGACAGCAAATCCGGAAATTCGTCAATTGGAACGACAACAACAGCAACAGCAGCGGACAACGCAATCGTTGGGTCGTGAGCAACAACGAATAATGCAAGAAGAGTTGGAGGCGTATCACGAAGGGACGGCAAAAAGGGACGCGGCGGACGCATTTTAGTGGACGGTAATTATCGACTTGTATTTGGAGTTATTATTAAGGTGATTGTTTGGGTGATGTTTCGGGGTGCTAGAGCATTACTGGTACGCTCGGTGATGTGTGGTGATTGACTTTAATAACGGACTGTTATTTTAGGGGCAAATTAGGTGATGGTGTTGGGGGTGTTGTTATGGGAACTGGAATGCCCTGGTACGCAATTTAATTGGGATCGTTTGTTGACGCATTAACAGTTATGGTCGTGGGTCGTACAATGGTTGTTATTGTTATTCGACAAAAAGAACTAAAAAGTAAAAATAAATAAAAATAAATAAAAAGAAAGAAAAAGAGTAAAAAAACTGCGGGTTGTTATATTGTGTATTGTGGGGGATTTACGCTTTATAGCGACGGCAAAAAGGCAGTAAATAGGACCATAAAATTTTGTTCGATGCCAGGGTCGGCATCTGTGCCGAAGGGGGGGATGTAGGTGGCTTTGCCACTCTTAAACCTTGTTTCAAACTGAAAACTAAAACACAAATTAAAACCCAAAACCAAAACCACACCTGAAGGTAGTCCCTGCCTCCACCTGGTCTCTCTTAGAACTTAAGTTAGGCTTATGCGTTACTACAAGACGTAAAATGTTAAAAACTATGTTATGGCGGCTGTGTCCCCAATGTGAAATTTTCCTGGGCCCTGCGTGGCCATTGAATAGTGTCGCATAATTGGTATGGCCGTAGTTGCACATAACGACCTAGCTAGTCTAAGTCATCATGTCGTGGGTGTCCAACATGATTGTATATTGTTGTTGTTAATGGTTGCTGTTGTGTAAGGATGTACAGGATGGGTGGCTCCGGTTTCGGTTAATTCTTGCGTGTTGGAGTTATAGTTTTGCTTAATTTTTTTGGACGTTTGGAGTGAAGGCAGCGATTTGGGTAAGTAAGGTTGAATTGAATTTAAGTTTAAGAATAGTCACGGTGGCCTAGGATGTGAAGGTAACCAGGGTATCTCGTTATTACTCGGATAGCGCAGGGCGCTTTGGTTACCCGGTATCGAATACTGGTGTCATGTGTTAAAAGGAAACCGGAGACTTAAGGAACCTGGAAAACGTAGTCTAATAAATCTCTATTCTACACGGATTGGGCCATATCTAACGGGTTTAGATTGGTCGGAAATTTGGTGCATTTCTAACAGGGTTAGAGTACATGGTTATAAATTTGGGAAAAATAGAGTGTAATTCTAACGAGGTTAGGATTGCACGGATTCTGGGAAATTGCAAAATTATTGGAATTGATAAAGCCAGTGGCTGGATTAAGAAGATTCAGGCATCTGTTCTAAGGATTCCGGATGAGGTTGCAAGTCAGATATGATAACCTGTGTCTTACTTGTTATAATTGGTGATGTAAAAGTATTGGGGAGGGCTAGTAAACATTAACCGGCCGCGTTACTAAATCAGAGCAATAAGCGTACATCGGAAACGAACCAATTAAAGGGTGTGATTCAGGGTACAGGACTTAGCGAAAATCACGAACTTCTCACAATACCGATTAATACATAACAATACTATGATTATATTTAGTCAAATGGGTGCAATCACGCGGTCTAATCAATCAATAAAGATTAAAAGCACCCCGTCTGTATGACCACTTTAAAGGCTGCTTGTTTTAAAGGAAATAAAATTCCAGCTGATATATTTGCAACAAAAACTATTTTTATACAATCCAAATTTTAGTCATCAATATAGCTGTTATAGGTGTATTGACTAAGCTGATCCAAGTAACCTTTAGTTAAAAATTTAATTTGCTGAATAGAGTTAAAATTTTAATGTTCGTTTCAATTGGTTCTACTTTTGACATTTTTACGATAAATTTTTAGTTTCTAGCATCTACCAAAAGTATAGATTGTAAAATACCAAAGCTGAATCAATGTTGGTTAAATGTTTCAAAAACCCTTTCGCATTGTATTTAAGCACAGTTTCTGGTTCCGTTGTGGTGTTCAGTCAGTATTTAAATATTACCAGTTCTTTCTCCGCTTTACGTGTCCAGCATGCGTTTCAATTTACTCGTGTGTTTGATTAAAGTAGGTAAGTGCATCAATTCCTTTCGTTTTGTCCTAACTTTTATTTGTTTATGCCATGGACTCGTAGCCAGAGGGTGCTAGAGATGGTTCATCCTCGCCTTTTAATGAACTAACGGCATTGCGGTAAACTGGTAGAACATGTTTAAATTTGTAGAATTTGTTCAGCTCACGTTTAAGTGTAAGATCTTTGAACCGAATTAATATTCTTGACTTAGTGTGTGCTTGTTCACTACATCGCATGGTACAACCGGAGCTATGCCTCCTTCTCCGGCTCCGGGGGATAATCGGCCTCCGGCTCCGGCCTCGGCTCCGGTAAAAATTTTGCCGGAGGTTCGGGAAATTTCGGTAATAAAATTTTGCATAATTTTGAAAAATTTATCTGTTTAGCGCGTTTCATTTTACTTTCGTCAAAATTTTCAGGAAAGAATTTTCGAAATTTCGCTGAAAATTAGCGTAAAACCAAACAACTTAACAGCATATTGCAGATATGGGCTAAAATTAACTAACTAACCATCATTTTTACTACCAAATTTCGCCTCGCCTCTGGCTCCAGCTCTGGCTCCGGTATTTTTCAGCTCTCATTGAACCCAGTTACATTGATATCCGCCGCTGCTACGTACGTACGTTGTTATGCGATTTATATTTTAGGCGTAACTTTGGTGTACGCCAAGGAACCACCAGCACCTGAACCATTTGAGCTAACACTTTTGTCGGATTTGGAAACAAGTATGTAAGAGTTTGCAAAAATATCAGGATGTGAAAACGATAGAGAAGATCGTTCGCTAACTAATAGCTTTGTCTAATGTATATCAGAAGTAAACTCTTTCTGTTTATGAACTATAAACTATTCTGCAAAGAAAACGGTGGCGCTGTACTTTTTAAAAAATAATGTCATCTGTCTGAGATGATAATATGTCATTGACTGAACACTTTAACAATGAATATGCTTTAGGCATAAATATTTACTTGTCCTGACATCATTATCAAGAACTGTTATTATCCATAGTCTCCCGGAACGGACTCATTTTTTGCGTTTATTGATGTGTGTAAATATGTGTGCCCAGTCCTGACATTCTACAGACAATTGTTTTTGTTCAGAGTCCTTCCGACAGGGTCTAGACAATACTATCTAAGTACAGCTATGAATCTGTACCTTGCCTCCATCTAGGATGTGTATTTTGTTGCTGTTCCAAATGGGGTGGATGGAACATTTATTACATTGGTGTGTGCATTTTAACGTAGATGTCCCGTAACGGCGACGAACGGAGCCAGATGACATTAAAGTTTTAAAAAGTATGACGCCGAAGTAAACTTTTTCAAATATTTTAAGCACAACCCCTTAAACCAGTTTCCATAAGGCCATATGGAGATAGCAACTAGTTTCCCGTTAGTATTCAGAGTCCATCTTAAGCCACAAAACCATATTAAGTAGCCTCTGAAAGGGTCCGAGAAGCGTGGTACACATATCATGTGTGAATCAGTCACCACACATGATATTATCAGTTAATTGGGCTGCATAGCTTAATGCAGCACTCGTTGTATTTTTCCAAATTAATGTTGTTCGGGTAAATTTGTTTTACCGTAGAGGCCGTTCTTAAGCAAGTCGCAACACAATCCAGACCATGTGAGTTTTCAATCAGCACTTGTGTAGTACATAATTCCTCACAATCTGTCTTCAGTTCTTGAAAACGGCATAAATAATGAAGCATTCACGTAATACAGTGCATGAAAATTCAAAAATTTGTTTCTTCGCGTGGTATCAAGGGCACTACAAAACAATATTGCAAGTAGATCATTCTGTTATTAACAAAGATAATGAACACAGTTTGTGTAATTTGACAGTACATCCTTCGTAGGGAGTGTGAAATTTACAACACTATTAAAATAGTTGTTGGATAACGCGTAGGTGCCACTCCAGGCTTGCTGTATTAGAGGGTTTCTAACAAACAACTCTCAGACGGAAATGGTCGAAAAATATTCTATTAAGCGAGTCCCTTGTGATAGACTAGGGATGACATGCAAGTCGGTAAGAGAAACTGAGGACAAGCTAAAATCTCCGAGCGCATACAGACTAGGGAAGACATGCAAGTCGGTAACGGAAACTGAGGACAAACTAAAATCTCCCAGCGCATCGACATGAAAATTTGTTTACTGAAGACCGGGTCAAATTTTTACTATAGCGAGCACAGTACATGAATGCTCCATAAGTTGTCGAAGAAAGAATACATAATTTTTTATTTTTTCAATCATGCAATTGCATAAATTCCATTGTATTGGAAAATAAACCGTTATAAGCTCACTAACTGTTTCCCAAAAAGAACGAAAATTGACAGAGATTGAGTTTTACAGTAAAACAAATCGCAAATAAGGTCACAATTTCACTATTACCGCAATATGCATAACACTTTTATTGAAAACAAAGACATAAAAACAATTTTACAGGGACAGGCATTAATTTCAAATACATCACTAACGGACTAAAATCATTCTGACACATTTCTGACATTACAAACCCCAAGCTGAAATCGAACCAGAGCTATCAGTTATAAACAGCGGAATAGGTATATCAACCTGCTACCGACTGAACTATGCGATATGTGCAAATTTTTCCTTCACAGCGATAAATTAAAAATAGGTGGAAATACGCACAGTCATGCGGTACAACGCAAATTAAAATTGCAGGCCTCATATAACAACGTTAGCTTAATTAGTATACGATGCAACGTGTTTATCATATGCTATACACAGTAAATAGGCAAAATAAGCGTACACTGTTAATATAAGAGAGTCCAAGATATGGTTACCGTGTTCAGGGGATCACGGAACTAAAATTGGTTTAAGCTCTGAATATTTGAGCAAAAATTCTGCAACATGTTTCTATTTAAGATTGTAAAGCCAAAGTCAAAAATAACGGATACAAGATCAGATATTAAAGGAAAAAGCGTTGCAAAACTTGCTCCCTGCATTTTGATTCATTTTAAATGAGACAGTCTCAAGCCGTGTCAAAAATATACGCCATTTAGATGCTATTCGTGCAGAAGCTATCCATTAACACGAAAACTTTGGCTCGATGCCATATTGACAGCGAGATTATTGCTTAGGCACTACTTAAGACAGACACCCCTATTGCTCATAAGCAAGTAGGAATCTAATGTTTAATCAAACGACTGCTTGGTTACCACCCGCTACCCCCGACGAAGTAAGCATCTGGGGCCCTTTCAAAACCAATCCCGCATAACATTTAAACATTATGCCTCTGGCGCAACTTAGGTGAAACATCAAGGAGCCCAATACATGAGTTTAGAAAAGTCTCCGACAATCTAGTCTTGACACTGCACGTTATGCAGATAAATACTTAACTATAATCGAAGAAAAAGATATAATAGGTTGAAAATTTGCAGAGATTGCTTTTTCAGGAGGTTCCAAAGATGGAATGTTTGAAGGAGATATAATGCTGTCAGGTACTGGAAGTGAAGTAAGACAGTTGTCAGGGGCCGTACGCAAGAGAAGGTGCTTTTAGCAGGACTTAAAGTTAACTTTGTATGTTATTTATCAGGATTTATAGTAAAGTTAAAAACGTTTCTTCTGTGTGATTATTTCTTTCGGAACCTTTTCCTGTTCATGATCAGTTTGTGTGCTTGAATAGTAACTTGAACTAGGAAGTCGTGGGCAAGTGACAGAAATAAATTTGCAGAAATGATGAAATACAGTTTAATATTCAATGAATCCGGCAGCAGACACCTTACATTGTTTGGGCTATTCAGCTATTTTGACTTTCAGTATTGTACGATATCATATCACATTTAATGTTAAGCGCTGACCTTAATATGTTTCCGAAAATTTTGTTGAGTTTAGTCGGATCGAAATATGATCAACGGCGAAAATTATCGATGGCCAAAAGTTGGTGAAAACGTCGAAGTGCCATACATATTGCGATCCGAACTTTGTAAGTTGCATAAACAAGCGGACTCAATGAACATCAACCCAGATCTAGCTTCTCCAACAGAAATCAAAACTAAAGTCTTGTGCTAAAAATTTGCCTTAGTATTGCGTTTGGTTTCTACAATCGTTCCAAACGATTTGTACCTATTGTAAAATAATTAGTTGTGTTACTTTTTGTGGTGTCCTGTTTTCACGCGGACTGCAGTAATGTAGGATTAATAAACATATATCTTTACCCCGAACATTGTGCTTCACGCACTGTTTGACGCCGTTAAAAACATTAAATTTATTAAATAATTTTATCAAATTGCTATTTTTGTATCACTTTAAATATAATTAAAATGACAAAAAGTCAACTCCAAATACAATGGTGTTGTGGTATTGACCAAAACTATTTTCTGCGCATTCCATACATGACTTGGTGAATTGATGTGTTGTACTGAAATTGATTTTAGTCAAAAGCTAACGCCGGAAAATATATTTTTCATTCTGCTCCAAGAGTACTAACATTTTGAAAACAGAATTCTATTGATTCAAACCCAAAATACGGACCCTGGACTCTTATAACTTGCACAACGTTAAAGTGTTCCTTACTAAAGCAGTTCCTACTACTGCCGGATACAACTTTCAAATGAAGTTTGACCTCTAAACTTTCCTGGTTTTACCCTTATCTCTGGTTTATGGTTTTTGTAGAAAAGTGTCATATTGATGTACACAACGAATTTCTGAGACAAATCCGTTTTAAGTTTTCAATAAAAAATAAAACTATTATGCGCCATAGTATAATTAGCGGACGCCAAAAAAAAAGGTGGTTCAGGATCAATTGAAGATTACGCAAAGTTCACTTGTGTCAAGTTTGTTCCACGATCAGATCAGAACGACTACATTATATTTTTCAACGGTAGCGGGTATGTTATTGAGTGTTCTGGTAAGCTTACCCCACGGTAACAATTCAAATATTTGACTAAAGCAAATTCTCGAGTTCACCTTAGCCTTCTTAATCTGAGCCATCAGAGCATAGAGCGACACCCGTTTGACCTCCTATGTTCTCAAGCTAACAAATGAAAAAATTTTATTTGGAACTAAGGTACAACCGAAGGTAAAAAATACCATTGCCAAAATAGTCGATTTGCTCATTTTAGTATATATCTGTAAAGTGTTGTCAAAATCTTGGTTTTATGATTTTTTTGAGCAATCATGGTAACTACTCAAACTTGTACCACTACCTAAACCGGGAATGCACCAGGCAATGCGATTACAATAGTTTGAGCGAATTTTTTTGCAGAGGGAACACATCTGTGTGGGAAAATCTTCCCTGACAAGAAAATTTGACATAGGCAAATCAGCCTGTATACCGGTGTTGGAGCAGGCGGTTAATTTTTTCCGAAACCGAAGACAAATGTCTGGTTGTACCCTGTTCAGAACTGCTCTTTAATTAATGTCTACAATTATTCGAACTGTTTTTCATTCGAGCGATTGTACGTTAACACTGATGTTGTTTTTAAGTAAAATGTTTTCCGACTTTTTCATTTTTAGACATACACCAGGAATCGACTGAATATACAGCCCAGTGTAATATCCGGCAAAAAATCCGTCCAATGTTACTTTTAGGGGCATAACTGTAGATTAAGCCTATCCCTACCCCTAAGCCTAAGCGTAAGCGTTGCAAAAATGAGTTCCAAAGCATAGCCTAAGCCTAAGCCTAAGCAAAAAATGTAATCTAGAATGTAAACCTACTCTTTTATAGACCCATCAGAAATCTAGACGCCTCTTAAAGTAACATGGGCCAAAAAACCGATATTTGTATCCGGTTACGGTATCCGGAATAAACCTACCGGAAAGCAGATAATTACAATTGTGGTGTATAATATCATAAAGGGGGTTTGATGAGTGGACAAATTTAACGCATTGTTGCGATTGTATTGGTGCCAGATAGGAAGCTCACGTTTTTTAAACTGAAGTTAAAATGAAAAATCAACCGGATAACGGATATTCAATTGCGGTGCCGGCCGAATATCATTAAGCTGATTTGTACACTCGGACACATTTAACGATTTGTTATAATTTAATTTCCAAGTATGTGAAGAACGTTTTTTACTGAAGAAACAATAAAAAAAGAAACAAACACGTAATTTTAGTTCAATAATATATACACTTGCTCAACTCAAATGCTTTGAGCAGAGCACAATTTGGAGGCTAGCTCGGATAACATCAAGTAAAAATAAAAAATTTTCCAAGACCGGACAGGGTTGGGCAGTGGAAAACACCAACGCGAAAATGGTTTGTTTCGGTTTTTTCTTTTTCCGAGGGGGTGGAAAAAACAAAAAATCTTTTTACATACATCGCAAAAAACCGCGAGCGATTGGCTTTTCTCGCGCTCCCGTCATCGCGATGGCTGATTTACTGAATTCAGTAATACCTGCTTGATTAAATTTAGTAATATATGTCGTTTTTCAATAGACAAGTCATCCTGTTTCGGTTTCTTCTTTTCCGATAGGTGACAAAAAGGAAAAACTTTTTACGTACATCGCGAAAAACCGCAAGTGAATGGTTTTTCTCGCGTTCCCGTCATCGTGAAAGCTGATTTACTGAATTTAGTAATAGCTGTTTGATTAAATTTAGTATCGTATGTCATTTTTCAATAGACAAGTCATCCATTAACGTTCTCGCATTTGTGAAATTTACAAATCGGTTTAATGATATACGGCCGGACCCACTATGAATATCCGGTATCAGGGTTGCTTTTTTCAAAAAAAATTCAGTCGACCGGCAAAAACGGTTTTTCCGTTACTTTCCGAAAAAAAACTGAAAAACCGTTTTTCCGGTCGACTGAATTTGTTTGAAAGAACCAACTCTCATACCGGATATTTATAGTAGTGCCGGCCGTATATCATTAAACCGATTTGTACATTCGGATATATTTAACGATTTGTTCCAATTGAATTTTCCGCATGTTAAGAACGTTTTTGAAACTAAAGCAAAAATAAAAAAAGCCAAGGAAACGCTTAATTTTATTGCAATAAACATATGCATTTGCGCCGCTCAAATGTATAAGTCTAAAAGATTAGCGCCGCCTACCCTCGGCAAATTTTAAGTTATAGTGATAGAAAATTGTCAGGTCAGTGCTCATTGGGATGGCCCGCGACTGGGGTGGGTACGTCCACAAGTCACTGGCAAGAGAATTGCGGGAATCCTTCATGTGAGCAATATTTCTCGGTCTAAGCCGCACTAAATCATATGTACATTCGGGAACACGCAGCCTCACCTTAGCCAAGAGTAATTAACTGAAGCAACAAAATCCAGTAAACAACCCCAAGCCTAAGCGCTGGCGCAAGCCGACAACTCTCGAGGCTGCTCACATAGCCTGATGTCACAAATCCGCGAAATTATGCCTTTAGATGTGACTAGATTTACAAAACTTGGTCATAGACTATAACTTCAGTAAAACATTCTTTCCAGATCAATAATCTTAGCAAGCTGCTTTATTTGTTAGAAATACCAGATACGTACATAGAAACGCTGTTATCCGCTTCTTATGACATTTTTTGGTGGACAAAGAATAACAAATTTTACCCGCACGTGAAAATTCTTTACCCGTGGATATACCCTCGGTCAAATTTATTTTACACGACCCGCGTGAGAGTACTACTAACGTTTCGGCCGTTTGTTGAAGCATTTCTCGCAGTTTCGCTCAGTATAGACCATACCAAAGGCAAATTTTAAGGACTGGGGCAAATTTTTTGTCAAATTAGCATACAAGAATCAATACCAAATGAGTTATTTTTATAAGCGTCGAAATGATATTAAACTTATCACTGTCGAAACACAACTGAAAAATAATTGTAAAGCCGAAGCATATTGCACTGCAAAAATCAAAGTAACAACGAGTAGTTCAGGCGCAAAAATAAGAATCCTGTACAAAGTCGGTCCGCTGGCTTGTATATTGGTTAGAAACTGATAAATTCAATTAATTCTATTGGTTGAATATTAATGTGATATGCAAATCTTGCATTTACTAATCCGAATGGAGTAATTTTGCGTTGTAAATTGTAGAAATTCATCAAAAACCTAATTTTAAGTTACAAAACAATTCGACAACTGAAATTTTGAACCGCGGTCATATATTATAGTTGCCATTAGTGTAACAGTTGTTTGTCTTTGCAACATTTTTAATCCTTTGCTTTTTCGTTTGAGCTTGTTGTTGACCAACTTTTGCGAGATTCAGTGCAAGGAAATTTGCTTACCTAATTGGTTCAAATCTCAAAAACTGCAGATGCCAACATATGAAACTTTTTGCTTGTATAGCTCACGGTGACCATATGATCGGATTTCTGCCAAATGTCTTGTCTAACCTTTTTTGTTTAAGCTGTGCTTCAAAAGTAGGAAGACAGGGAGGCAAGCAAGGATTGTCGATGGCAGACGGTTGTGAAGACAACAAAGGCGCACCAAGCCATGAAATGATGCATGCAATTGGATTTTTTCACGAACACACTCGGGCTGACCGAGATCAGTATATCACTGTGGTCCTAGAAAACGTTGAAAAAGGTAATAAATTATGCATTTTTATAAGCGAAAATATATGCATAACTATGTTGGTCTAATTGGCTTATCATTAGTTTCAGGGTTAGGTTTAGACATATGTTAAATTTTACAAATATGCTTATACTACTCATACCCCCGCATAATAACAATGGCCAATATATTCTTAGAAAAAGCAACACATAGACTCATGTGTGGAATTTTAAAAAGATGGGGTTGAAACCCCTGATCTCCTTCGGTTCTGCTGTTGATGACTTATTACTTATTTCGGTGTTGCCATGCAAGCCATTGCGAATTATTTGATTATTAATTTAAGTTTTTTTGCATTGTCTATAAATGTCCAAGCAAGAAATTTTCAAAATCCACACATATATTTACCTGCTCGTACACTTCTTTTATTGAAATTGCATATAAAGTGTCTTCAAATTGTTCATTAAGGTTCTTGTAGCACATTTAAGGAGAAGAACATGATTTCGACATCTGCGACCAAAATTCAGAACCAAGTTGTGCGCTACCAAACAGCGGTTATGATTACCGTAGGTAAAAATGCTTTGTTGTTGTTACTAAAACAATAATTTTTAATTTTGTTTTTAAACAATTATATATACTAACCCATTTATGCGGGTGGATCTGGTACACTGAACAAATAAAATTTGCGTTATCGAAGTTAAGCTAATACCAAGCATGTAAACGATAGCGCTGATCTTATTTATTTTAAAAGGTTTACTTTATAATTTTCAACAATTTTCACTTTTTTAGTGTGATGCACTATTCAGACACTGCTTTTTCTTACAATAAAAGCGACCCGACCATCAAAACCATGATTCCTAAAAAAGCGGGTAAGTGCAAATTCCACTTATATTTAAATAGTCATTTTGTAAACGACCAGCTGTTGTAACATTACGTGTAGTAATGAGCGATTGAAAAAACTGTAGCGAACTTCATCCGCGAGTTGTCGGTGCTGTTTTAAGGCAGCAGGGTTTTTTATCCAAAAGTTATATCCCTTCAAATTTTAACATTTACTGTATTAAACATGCACTACCGCCTCTGGTAAAGCTTAAATCTTACAAACGTGTGAATGATACATACTTCATCATCAAATATGTGTGTGTTTGCACTATAGTTTTGAGGTCCATAGGTTGTGAACCGTTGGTTTTACAGCCATAAAAATTGTACCGTTGCACTTAGCTCGTCAAGATCTATAGGTTAGGCTGCTTTTCATGTAATTTCCAGAAGTGTTCTAAATTTGCACCTTCATCATATTCGTTTATGTTTATTGTTACACAATATTTCGCTCATTTTGTGGTTTGCGCATGTCTATTCAAGAGTCGAACTAGGACAACGTGCCGGACTTAGCAAAGGTGACGTAGCTAAAATTAAC
The DNA here is from genome assembly GCA_030248215.1 of Enoplolaimus lenunculus. Lineage (NCBI taxonomy): Eukaryota > Metazoa > Nematoda > Enoplea > Enoplida > Thoracostomopsidae > Enoplolaimus > Enoplolaimus lenunculus. Next base: position 17,678 of record JASANG010003699.1, read on the forward strand.
CAAATGTATAACTGCGGATCGCATACTGTCAAGCCACGAAATGGAGCTCCTTATCCGGGAGGTCAGTTTAATAGGGCCTGATGACAACATACATCAATGTATTCATGGCGGGGTTCACGTTAACAGGGGCAGCCTGGATCACGTTTTGTCCCTATTACAATAGCGGGCAACATTTTGCCTGCATGTTGATCCGCTATCAAATTAAAGAATTCGAATTGTCTGCTATCCTGATGTGACATTCACTGTTTGTAGTGCAATATCATATGATATTCCAAGTATTGTGTGCCACCATCATGTGACATGTTTGAAAATGTCTGCAAAGTTGTGGTAAACTAGTTTGAATGTTCTAGAGAATGTCATATGATAGTAAAGTGTGAAATTTGAATTATTCGTCCTTAGGAATATATTTTGAGAAAATTTTTGCCAGAAACAAAAACGTAGGAGCTAATTCAGGTTTCGAAATGATTTTAATGCTACGTTATCTGACATTTCACTATTTTATTAGTGTGCAAAACTGCATTGTCCTGCACAATGTCACATGATATTTAGCAGAATTTTGAAATATCGCATGATATTTGCATAAAACAGCTATTTAGTTCGCTAAAATTTATGTTGACGTCGGATCAACATGGGACAAAACGTGAAATTTGAATTATTCGTCCTAAGGAATATATTTTGAGAAATTTTTTGCCAGAGACAAAAACGTAGGAGCTAATTCAGCTTTTAAAATGATTTAATGCTATTGTTACGGGAACTGCATTCCCTACACACGTACCTAGAATCAGAATAAAGCTGGTCAAGAAAAGTTTTAGCTATATAGATGTATAGCTCGAGTAGTGGTCAAACATAAATTAATGTTGTGGTCGAACAAGGTCGAGGTTGCTGTAATTGCTACGACATCGCTGTCGTCATCGGCGACCGTGGATCTTTCTTTGGATGGTCAATTCTTGGGGATTGACCCGATTATCACTTGTTTCAAAATTTTGAGGAAGATGGAAATTTTATGGTATGAAAGAGATGGACCATTTATAAGTCTACCCTACCACAGCATAAAATTGTAAGGTTTGCCACAAAACTCCTCATAGCACAGAGCTAGCGTGATGGGCAGAGGATTAAAATTTTAAAATTAAATTTGGTGGTATCAAGTTTCATAACATACATAAACATATGTGTCTTATGAATATAAATATATATAGAAGAGGAAACTTTGTGATAACCCAGGGCTATCACGTAAATGACCGGGTGATAGCCTTGGGCTATGGCATATTTTGTGGCACCGTTGACAAAATTATTATGAAGGGCCCATGACCGTACGTAAATTCTTGGTTAGGATCTGCTTAATTAGAATAGTAGCTGCACAACCCGGGGCCTGGTTCGAGACATTCAAGCACATTAAGGGCATTTAAGCGCACATACGTAACGGAGTGACCCTCGAAACCCTACCCCTGAGAGATCGGCACAGATGGAGTTTCCCGAAGAACGGATCCAAGAGATTCAGGAGGGTCCGTCGCACATTGCCATCCTCTCCCCTAATTAAATTCGGCATCATCAGATATGAAAACAGTAGAATTTTTGCTGATTTGTGGAAGCGGAAAGTTTTCAAAACATTCTCTTTTAAAGTATATCGCCGACCAGTGTTATTCGTAACACATGGCTGTGTTGGACATACATTATATAAGAGAAAGTATACTTTTGAGTTTGTGTGTAAGGCCTGGGCTTTCCGTCGCGAACTCATTAATAGCCCACCTTTTCATGGAGACTTGCACGCTATTTCCTGTGGGTAAGCGGACTCTACCGGAACCCTTACTGGCCGTTGCAACCAAGACTTAATTGCTCCAACACTCATGGGTCTTAAATATCCTTTAAAGTCGGATCAACTTGTTGATATATTTCTCTTTTTCTGAGTGACGCAACACTTTCCTTTATTTGCTGACAAGGTTCGCACATTTTCAAACCGTGACTTAGGTATCTGACTAGTGCAGATATCACATTTGAATCTACTTGTTGACTAGAAGCTCAGACTAGATTAGAGGATATTATGGGTCATCCACGTAATACTGTCTGCACTACTGTAAAAAATTGTCCACACATCTGGTTTTAAGGGCGGGACAAAACGACAATGTCCTTAACCTATAAGGACTTCACAGAAGGCGTAACTAGATAGTGGGTTTTGAAAGCAGGTCCTTCGAAGGGACTAAAGACTGTGTAGACGCTGTCTGGACACAGTCTCTGACAATACGAGTTCCTTCGAACAGACCCTGTATAATTGCAAAGCAAAGTTCCTTCCGACAAACTTTGTGTTTATGAAATAAGCTGAGTCCCTTCTGACAGACTCTGGACAAAACAGTTGCCCTTTAAATAACGTATTGACAATTTAGCATGGGTATGCACGGCAACGTAACCAAGCATATGTCGTTTAGAGAGAGTGCGAGTTGTCAGCAGGGTCTACACAGGACATGAGTGACATTTGGACATGTAATTTGGAAACAATAAAATTACAGACTTAGGGGCTCGTACGTGGGGACAATCTTTTACAGTAGCGTAGACAGTATAACGTGGATAACCCATTAAATTTAGTTGGTATAAAGTTTAGTTTTGTTTCTAGGCAAGTTTTCTAATTGTTGAAGCTTGACCCAGTCTCAGCCTTTGTTTTCGCTACCATCTGCCGCATGAAATTTTATATCTTTTACTGAAAAGTTGTTTTCGGTTTCTTAGGCTGTCTGTCTCACGCAAGACCGTCTGGAAAATCTTTAATTACTAGACTAAAGTATCACCTTTCTCCTTTACTATATTCAAAATATCACAGGATTAAAAATCTTTTAAAAGTTAGAATTAAAATTGTTTGATCAAATATTTCCAACCAACGCCCATTAGCCTGTCTATTCGTGAAAACAACTTACAGGATCAGATGAGTAACTTTCGTCTAGAAGTAGAAAAAACATCGTAATTTTCATATAAGAGGTCGGTAGTAGTCAAAGGTTATGTCTAAAATATCACATTACCGCTATGGACTATAATTAAATATCACAGAAATTGTGAGCTATTAAAATTTCAAGAACTATAATCCGTCTGATTGGCGTTTTAGTTATCACAGACAATATGACCAAACAATTGAAGAGATTTCAGACAATTTTCATTTTATCGGGTAAAAGATGACTAAAATATCACCTTTTTCAATTGGTGAGCCCCATCAGCGCTAGAATTCAAGGAAAAGAAAGACAAACCGAGTGGAACTTGTGAACGTCGCATGAAGTCTGTACTCTGAGACACACATACACCAGTTACATGTTCTCAAGACACACAAATGACATTTGGATAAGGGTTGCATCAGCGGAGGTTATGGTTTTTATAGAGGATTACTCTAACCTAAGGAAAAAACTAAAACTTTTAAATGTGGAGCAAAAGCATGTACCACACCATGTTTATTCCTTAACATGCACATGTGTTTAGGATACTATATGCGTAATCACCAGAATACGTAAGGGCGAGCCATTTGCCCGATTCAGATCGGTTGATTAGGAAGCCGGTACTACTATTCACCGGGTTAGGATGACTAGAATGCATGACTGGGCATGTTGACGGACTAAATTCAATTGAAGCTCTTTTACCATACTATTAGGCTAGTATATGTTCACCTTGCAACCAATGACTAGAGACAGAGCGATTTTTATCCTCACCTTTTGACTATAAACTGTGCAATTTCTAAAGCTACTGACTAGAAACTAAGACTCGCAATTGTTGACTAGAGAATATAAATTTTAAATGCCGTATTAAAATATTGAAGTTAGATATCGGTCGAGCACACATAAATAAATATTATACACATTTGAAGTTATGGAATTAAGTACACCGGACACACACATGAATCTTAGCTACACAAAAAATGAGACACACAGGAAAACAGCAGTTGAATGGGCTTTGAGGCATTGTTGTATGGGCCAGGTTCCGAAAACACAATTGTTAGAGGCGAGAGTAAAACAGATCGCATCACCTGATTCTAGAAGTCGCGGCAAGCAAAATGAACCCCAACATACCCTTCCGTATGTATTGCAGGAGCAATTCAAATCTTACGATGAAACTCATATTAGGTGTCGGTGAACATTGGACCAAAACAATACTTTTATTAGGAGTTTTCAAATGTTCATCCCCTGAGCTGTTGTCCGAGCCGTGTTCAAGCATGGTTGGAAACTTTCGGAATTTGGACTATCTTCCTATCTCATGCTCTTTGACCTGTCTGCTGACTAGGAAGCCATTGAACTACCTCAGTAAAATAGAGCGCAGGATTTGGTTTTATCAAGAATGTCTGCTGAAAGGATTAAGTAGGCTGGAATAATATTCAGTAATGTGCTATGAACTTATCACAATCTTGGTTGACAAGAATATCATTTACTGCCTCCTTGACCCATAGCTGTCTGACTAGAAGTTTTAAAATTTCATCCACTGAATTACAATACTAAATCGAAGAAATTTTCTGAGATAGCTCTATGATTGACCGAGCTATAACGACTGGAATGTTGTTCACCGGAAAATTTCAGTGAAACCACTGAGACACAATTTGGTGTAACACACTCACCGGGAGTTTGACTACCTTGAATAAGCAATCGACTAGGAGCACTGACTAAAGGATCACGAAAATTTATACTAATGAATTTAAAATTTAAGACTTGAAAATTCATATAGATTTGTATGTGTATGTGTAAGACACAGACACATGAACACAAGATCTCAAATATATAAAGTAGAGAAGAGTTGGAGAAACTTTGAGCATGGTTCAACTAGGATTGAATATTTGTTATTTGGCCCTAGAAGCGATTATATCTATCCGTAGACGTCCAGCTAGTCACACAGTTATGGTGACATATCTGTATGTATATACATTTGAGGTTGTGCTTGAATGTTACCTGAACTAGGGGCTAGATTGAAGGCACGGTGTCAATACTTGGTCAAATGTTGGGATACTAACGTTGGGTTGGAATCTTAATTTGGTAATGTTATTTGGTACACCGGCCTGGGGCTCATTACGGGTGTCACCCTAGAACTTGCGTTGTCCGCTAATCAGATTAGAAGTGCGTAAGCAGCAAGGATAATTGTTAGCATTTTTAGGTGGAAACCTATAACAACGCCTGGTAAGGGTGGATTCATTTATTACTTATCGGTCATCCACGTTAAAATGCACGCGCCGATGTAATAAATGTTCCACCCACTTCATTAGGAACAGCACCAAAGTACACATACTAGCTGGAGGCAAGGTACAGTTTTATTGCTGTACTAACATAGTGCTAATTGTCTAAACTCTGTCGGAAGGAAATCTGGACAAACACATGTTGTCTGTAGGATGTCAGGACATTACGTTAGCACACGCGCACACATTTAAAAAGGCACGCTGTGCACACATATTTATAAGCATCATTCAACGCAAAAAATCAAGTCCCTTCTGAGGGACTATGGACAATAACAGTTCCCGATAATGATGTCAGGACAAGTACATATTTAGGTCTAGAGCATATTCATTGTCTAAAGGTTCAGACAATAACATACTGACATCTCAGACAGTGTATAAAGAGAGTGTGTAGGGACAACGTGGGCACCCAAAAGGGAAGGACATTTTTTTACAAAGGTGCGTGCATTTTAACGTGAATGACCCATTACTCGGTTGTATATGTATATGTGCGTCTGTTACTGGTTTATTGTTTGTTAATCTTCTTGCACCTGACCATTTTTCATGTCATAAGGTTACTGTTGTTACCCGGGTTTTAGCTTTGGCCTTCTCTTGAAGTTTTGTCATAACTTGGTCAATTTGACTAGAAACTGACATATAACTGAATCCTGTCTATGACTAGAAAATTTTAATATTTTCTTTTAGATCCTAGCCTCTGTCTGAGTAGGGATTAAGGATCTGCATGGATGATATGAGTTATTTAAGCGTGGAAAACTCAGAAGAAACTGGAAAGAGAGGTTTAGGCGCGATGGAGCCTAAAAGAATATAAGGATAAGTTACAGTCCTTGAGAATGGTAGCGAGCTAAGCATAAAATTTTGTGCACTTTCAAATGAACCCAAATAAGGGTAGATTGCAAAATTAAGCCCGACTTATCATTGTCATGTGTATGTATTTGTTTATCAATTTTTCTGCTTCTTTTTATTATTCCTTTGTATTTTATGAATGACTAGCGGACTATAAGCAGCTAAGTAGAGAAAGCTAAGTCGTTAATACTTATCCTAGATCTCCTTGTCAGCGGAAGTGTTACAATCAATTGCTAGATAAGTTAACTTTTATTCACTTTCGGACTAAAAACGCAAGATCAATTTTATCACTCAGGAGCCCGAGTTGTGCTTGTCATCTTTACCGTTGCCCTCTATTTTTATCTGTGTTGCTTAGTTGTTCCGGTTGTTTACTCTGACCCCCGCAACCAATTAGAGCACTGCTGTTCTCCCCGCAAGAACTCCCGAATTTTGATTCTCTGAATGCCTGTATCCTACAGTAAGATTACGGTATTGCGAATGTCCGTGTCAAGTTGTAGTCAATCAAAACGCAGGATTTTTGAAGGCATGAAAGAACTAATCTGAAGAGGTGCGAGCAGCCAATAGTAATCGGGGAGGCAGGTGGTGAAAATTTCCGACCCTTCCCCGTCGCCCGGACTGAGGAATCAGCTCAGTCTTGGTTTGAGTCCCAGTTTTCGGAGCTCCACTATTTCACTGTGACGTGCAGTGAATAGTTGGAGTCTCCATTCAGTTTTACTCAGGCTTAGAACTCGCGCTAAGATTTAAGAGTTTTCTGTCATTTCTCGCTTAAGTCAGGCTTGGCTCTCGCAGATGGGACGTAGATTTCCTTATGTTTAAATGCGACTTTGTAAACGATATGGTTCAAATTGTTTGTTGTCAACGAGAAAACCAGCCAACCCAGCCCAAGACAACATGTAATTGTTATGGGAATTTAGTCAAACGAGCGGCTCTATTTCGAATCTAATGAACCCGCGAAGTCATGCAGTCCTTAGGAGAGCGGGTAACTCAAAACGCGCATAAACTACGCTAAATCCCGACTATCGTTGACTTCCAGTCATTATGAACTGTATCAGTTTGAGCATACCAAATTGCGATGAGGGTTTTAAATAGACAATCTCCCATCAAGCGGGATAGTTTAATCCGAGTCTCATTAGCCCAGGAATTTTCAATATGTTCCCTGGTAACCCAACTATACGACTGAAATTCCCTAATTTTTCTTGTGGCTGCACGTGTCGTAAATGGGAAATTGAACGAATTTCTTTACAAGACCCAAATTAATCGGGGGCAAAATAACCAACCCAGTCCCGTGACTTCATCATTTCAGATCATTTGCATCTGCCAAAATCTATTAGCGGCCCCGTCAGTCCTACTCTCTGATGTCCCCTGACTTGTGTAGAATTTAGGACTTGTTAGATACAACATCCACAAGTGCTTAGAGCATAATTGGTCCGAGGACATTCTATAGGATTAGGATATCGGGCAAGTATAGACTTAATAATGATAGCACCCCAGGAAGGATAAAGACTCCTAAGAGAAGTTCCTATTATTGGTAAGGTGGCCAGTCCATTCCAGGCCCAGCGGTAAGCTAAACAATTGATTAAGGAGGTATTTTGTTCTTTTAGCTATTCTAATATCGCTAAACGCTTTATTTAGAGCTAATCGTAACTAATTTTCGACTACGACTTCGTAGGATCAGGCAACGATTGTCTTTAAGTCTTGTATCACAGCACAGGATTTAATGTATTGTTAATTCAATGATTTTACGTGTTTTCTTTAATAAATATTAAATGTGCTGTGAATTGATTCTCAACTCAACATGAGTTGTCAAAACTCAGTTAGCCTTGTGTGATTGCTCACTAAGCAGGCTTTAATCCGAACGTGGCACCACTCCTCAACCAGCCAACACGCATAAGGCCATTGCAATGGTGGATCCCAGATACTAATACTATCTCGCCAACCATTGCTATTGTTTACATATGTGGCATGCTTAAGTACAGGCACACGCTTAGGTAGCTTAGCTTGCGCTTACGCTTAGTAGTTCGCACTATCTCGCCCAACAGTGCTATTGCATACATATGTGGTATGCTTACGTATAAGCACACACCTAAGTTGCACTTGAGCTCATTGTTCACTGTTCCCGGCGACTTTTCGACCCACACAGGCTAACTGAAATATAATTCTCAAACAGACAGTGACTAAAAAAGCTAAAACTAAAATTATTACAGGGTGTTCAACGGGAACCTTTGCGGGAATTTTGCAGTAGATTAATTAATTGGCGTACGAGGGTAAGGGATTTCCGTGACCTTTCGGAAGCTTTTACCACGCCTGGGGGACTATCATCCACTAGACACGTCGGCTTAGTATTGGTAGGTCCACAGCCAGAACACCTGTGAGGGATAGCACTCGGATTCATCCGCAGAACCACCCGTTGACCGTAACCTGTAATACTACATTAACTAACATTTACAGTTATTAGTGTGCAAAAACTGTATTATCTTGCACAATATCACATGATATTTAGTAGAATTTTGGAATATCATATGATATTCGCATAAATGTCCCGCGGTATCATACGACGTATAGCTATTTTGTATACGATGGTCGCATCAGATCCGTGATTTGTGAGGCAATTTAGTTCGTAAAATTTTATGTTGATGTCGAATCAACATGGGAAAAACGTGTTCCGTGTTGCTCCAGTTATAACGTAAACCCAGCATTAGATAGTCGGTTTTGTCCTGACAGTGTTTAAGGGATTGGAACAAAACTGAGTCACTCGGTAGATACTTTTAACAAAACGCAGACTCTCGCTACAGCATTGTTTCTGCGAAATAATTTTTAATTGTTTTATACATAGCTTCTGCTAAAACAAATGTGCTACAATGGTCCCTTCGAACAGCGTCTCGTTATAGTGTAAGGACATCATGCACTCTGTACTGTGGCCATAATGACATTGGAGACTCTGTATTCAGAATGTCTGAGTTGTCCTTGGACTTTGCAGAGAGCCTAGTTCTAAAGAAAACATCCTTGTTACAGAATTCTTGAAAATGACATTGGTCCTTACCTAGACATAGACAACTTTTTAAAGTAGTGCGTGCACTTTTACTTGGATGACCCATGACTTGCTAGCGTCAAAGAGATTTAAAACAGAACGGTGGCAGTGCCGTTGTTGAGACATTGTCATGGTAAAGGTTAGAACACTTAATTAATAAAAGTGTAAAATGTAAAACATTCCTAAGTAGTAAAATTGTAAAAATATAAGTAACTATTAAATCTAAACAATTTTGTTGAGTAACGTTCATTGCTGAAAATTTTACCTTTGCTATACGAGTCCCTAAACAAAATAAATTGCCGCTGGTTGTAGTATTTACGAGGCTTGTGTTTCAAGCTTCCAACGCGTACGTTTGATTATATATTAAGTATTCGGTTAATTTATTTTGGGTCCACTATTTGTTCATTTTTATAACAACATTAGATGCACTATTAAATACTTACCAACTCGAAATTAATAGTTTCAGATGGAAAATACGACAAGGCCAATTGCAAGAAAATAAACATAGGGATTTGCGGAGACCCTCATAACGACTATCAAACTCTTAGATTTTGTGCAAAAACGTGCGATGGATTTGAAAAAGGTATAAAAATACTCAGTTTTACAATTATACCGGATGCGTAGCCAGGGCATATTAACAGAACCGTCGACGCCTGCAGAGGTTTTTGCACTCCAACTGAATCTTTCTATGACATAACAATTATGCAAATATCTTGTTTGCAAACTTGTTGGTCTGGTAAGAAATCTTCTTGAACCACTATTACCAGTTCCTATTGCGTTGTTAACCGTGATAACTTAACATGCATTTAAAACTACACACCTTGTGAAATACAGTAATTCTATATCATTTGAAATCAATATATTACTTACGAGAACCGCTCGTTTTAAAAGTATTAATATGTCTTTTCGATTATAGCAAAGTTTGAGCCGTTTTATTGGAAATGATTCGACATGCAATTTTTATACTTTAAGGCAGCATTTACGATCGGTATAACAACTGCCCTGAACTCTCTTGCAGTGACGCAAAATACCAAGAAGAATGTGCGTACACTTGTAATGGAAGCAAATTTTAATTTTTTACGTCGGAAACAAATATGTTTCCAGCTAAAAACACTAGAATTCTCTGTTCGCAAGCTCAACGATGTTGCATCCAAAGTTCCATAAATAAAGCGTTGTCTGTGTGTTGACGGGAAAATATTACCAGACAATAATGCTAGCGGTTTCTAATAATATTGGATACAGAGTAAGGGCTTGATCTAGTACTTGTATTTCAATTTCCCACCACTTCGACAAATGTTACAGCAAACCCGGGCGCCGAAACTTATTTTGTGATACTGTCTTAAATAACATTAAAGGGGTTCATTAGGTTGTTAACGTGAATTAGAACAGATAACTTTTAGCATGGCAGCGTTTAGAACGACTTATGTGCTACGTAAAAACAATATACATAGTCTTACGCATCACTACAGTACACTAAAAATTACGAAAGTATATAAAGTAGAGTGTTTTTACAGTGTGGTATCTGTATCACAACCTGCATGCTACAAGCATACTTGGAAATTAGAAGGTTGGCGAGGATGTACGTGAAAATTTTTCGTGGGATAGGGTGGCGAGGTTGTACGCGAAAATTTTTCGTGGGATAGGGTGGCGTGGGATTGAAAATTTCAACCCCCACGGCATCCTGAATTTTCCTAAGCTAAACCCAAACGTTACACATTATCCTTATAATCTTAAACGTGAAGGCGTGGAAAGTGTACAAGCCTTGGTACCCACCTTTTTGCCGCAATTAGATGTCCAATCCAACATCCAATACATATCGGTAGCAATCCGAAACCAATTTTTGAGACGGCCTGGAAGCCGTCTCTATTAAAAGCAGTTGATGTTTCGGGGTGTAAATTTTACCAAATTTGTAAAATGGGAAAAATACTAATTCCCACTTATTAAATGAAGTTTCGGTTTTCTAGAAAAAATAAAACTCGCTGAAATTATGCTTTCAACATATGAAAAAAAACTGAATTTTTGCGAGGAATCGTTCACAAGTGACCCCTTAAATTTGCCCTATTTGCCCCCCCGATTTTGAAAAACCTATTTTGATCCTAACGTGCAAAACTTCCTTAAATAAATTTGCATATATATTATGTATACGCAACACAACACGTGTTATGTATTAATTTGTACCAATGTTTTATCTGTGGTGGCCCCCACCAAACCAAATTCTTTAGTGTGTATATATATATATATATATATATATATATATATATATATATATATATATATATATATATATATCACTCCTCTCTGACTGCGGGCACCAGTGAAGATTTTATAAAAGTCACGCACTTTAACTGGCAAAAGGAACATAAACTAAAATTTTGCAATCGTTGCCTCAGAAGAGTAATATACCTAAAAATGAGTCGACAAAACTAAAACGCTTAATTTAAGCGCCACATTGATTATCAATGCTGCAAGACCAAAAGCCGTGGTTCCAATAAAAAATTATCGGTTACAGGAGCCGTGTTCTGGAATATAATTAAACGACGACAACTTCATAACAAAAACGTCTAGTTGACTACCATCTACAGTGACATAAAAATGGAGAATCACTAAGTGTTTTATTGCTTAATGGTTTGTGCGAACCGCGCAATTTTTAGTAGGTAATTGTTGATGCTAAACTCAATAGATTTTTAATAAAAGAATGGAATAGATTAAAGAATTGAAGTGTTTTGTGTTTACCCCGTCTCCATTGCCTCTTTTAGAGGCTGCTTGTTACATACACTGTGATATCAACGATTTATAGTCTGACTTCAAGAATGCTGAATAATAAATAATACCATCAGAATTTTGTGTAATCGTTTTTGAACGGCCTGAAGGCCGTCTCTTTTAAAATAAGTTAATTTTCAAGGTTCCTATTTTACAATGATATTTTGTTGCATAATGGTTCGGACAGAATTTTATTTGATTTTTAAATTACCTATCTTGAATAAAAAATTGCTGCTGATATTTACAAAAAATGGAGCCGAAACCTTAGGTTTCGAAGAAGAGCTCCCTCAGTGTTAACACCGTGGTCCCCCCGGAAATTATGATTCTTATTTTTGACTTCCCTGTGGTATTAAACGAAAGATTTAATTTGCATGTACATTAACTACGTGTCTACGTCTATTTGCGATATGTATACATGGCAAGTTAAAACAAAGTGTATGGCAACAGTATGTGTTATTTGACCATTAAACAATACATTTATATGTAACAAACCTAAAGAAAGTTATCTGTCATCGTTGCTCAGTTAGGTAGTAGCTCGATTTGTTCAAATTTCTCATTCTGTTGGCATGCATTTATGGTCCAGGATAAATACCAGACCGAAAAGCTACGTTTATCAAAATTAACTCAACCACCTAAACCTAGAAAGTATAGTAGAAAGCAAGTAGCGAAAAATTGTTAAAAAACTTAATGTTTTAAGGAAAATTAACTTGATGTAAATGTAAATTTCACCAATTTTGGTTCTTGAATTTTTCGTCAGTGCTTTTCGTATAGTCGCGTTTCTCATGCAATTTATGCGGGATTCACTGTATAACCAGTGCAGGCGCGACACGATTTGTCACATTACAAATCACCGCTCTCAAATGTTCAATGTGTACAAGAGTCGATATGGCGCGTGATGCTGGGTAATATTTATGCGAATATTTATGCGAATATCATATGATATTCCAAAATTTCAACGAATATCATATGATATTCAGCGGGATAGTGTAATCTTTGGGTACTAATAAATGAATGGAAAGTTAAACGGTAGAGGCACAAATGTGCTATAAATACCAAATACACTCATGCAAATTGTTTCCGACACAAAATCGCTTAGAACCACAGCTTCACAATTCAAAAACTCAAATTTCAAATTCTAGTGTTATATTATATTCATCTGAACCATTTCGGTATGTTGTAACAAATATGCAGACGTTTGAAAACAAAGCATATGATATTCGCAGACAATGCCTCGAATATCCTATCATATAGAAGAACAATAGCTGACCCACACATGATAAGAGCAGACAAATACGAATTTTTAGAAAAAATATAGGGTCTATAAGCAGACAAAATGTTACCTAATAGTAAAATAGGGGCAAAACGTGTCCCAGGCTGGTTATAACGTGAACCCCGCTATTAGTTTGAGAGGCAAGTCAATTTTTCGCGGGACTTTAGCAGAGCAAGCTTAAGCTTTAGACTGATTTTCTTGGTTAGATTGGCTTTGGTTTGACATAGACTTAGTTATAAACTTATTCTAACGCTGAGACTTAGGCTTAGTGATTATATATTGGTGTTACGCCAATAAAAGTAATATTGGCAGAAATTTACATATGCTTCACACACTAATTTGTACTAGATAAGCGTACCCCGTCTCTCTGACCTTTTAAAGTGCTGCTTGTTTAAATCAATATTTGGCAATACCTTCTAGTAAAATATACACAACGAAATCAATAGCATCTAAAATACGGCTGGTTCTGCATTGTAAATATGGCCAATGTTATCCTAATTGCCGTCCCATTTTCCGGGGACAGCAATGTACCAGACGTACATAAAAAAATATAATTGGGACAGCGGGACAGTTGGGACAGATGAGACAATTGGAATAGATGGGACAGATGGGACAGCGGGACAGATGGGACAGTTCGGACAGATGGGACAGTTGGAACAGATGTGACAGTTGGGACCGACGGGATAGTTGAGACACTTGGGACAGATGGGACAGTTGGGACACTTGGAACAGATGGGACAGTTGGGACAGATGGGACAGTTGGGAAAGATGGGACTGTTGGGACAGATGGGACAGCTGGGACAGATGGGACAGTTGGGACAGATGGGACAGATGGGACAGCCTGGACAGCTGGGACAAATGGAACAGATGGGACAGATGGGACAGTTGGGGCAGATGGAACAGTCGGGACAAATGGGACAGTTGGGACAGATGGGACAGTTGGGACATTTGGGACGCATGGGACAGTTATGACACATGGTACAGATGGGAGAGTTAGGACAGATGGGACAGTTGGAATAGATGGGAAGAGTTGCGCGAACTGTTGGATTTTATGATGACAGTCTTAAAGTTGTTGCAGGAAAGAACTAAGTAAGATAGTTAATTTACAGCGTTTTTATTGTTTTTCGCATGTTATTTTTAGGACTTGTACAAATAATGGCAAACTAGTTTGCAGTATATTTCTCTCGCACTATAAAAATACAATTTAAAAAAATGATTTTCCTGCCATTGAGTTTTCTCCCAAAATTTGAAATTTACCGCCATAATTTGAAGTTTCCCGCCAAAATCTGAATTTCCCAACAAAATTTGAATAAAGAGGTCTCCCTAGTGTTTCTTTCACACAAAAATTAGACCCACTGCATTAATTTTCAACAGTGTTATTGCAAAGCAGTTCCGGATAGAATTTCCGCGAAACTCCAGTATGTCCGCGACTAGCTAACATATTATTGGAAAACAAAGTGTTCCGATACAACATAAACCGGACAATCTATTGATTTTCTTTTTGAGGGGGCGGCATTACTTGAGATTAGAATCTTTGAGATTCCAGGATTTTTCACACCTTAAAGATAGGAATTGAAAATTTTTCTGTTATATTTGTTTCCTTTTGATGTAAAATCTACTGCAATAAGTAATGTTTTTCCATCAAAATACAGACAATGCTTTTATTTTCGAAGCGATTGTGAAACCAATTCAGGCAAGAGAATTTTTAATGCAACATCGTTGTGACTATGCGCTTTTAGGTTAAAATGTATTTCTTTCCGATGTAAAAAACTTAGAATTTGTTTCCAGCACATGTATACGCGCATTCTTTTTTGTATTTCGCTTGACTGCAAGCCCCTTGGTTTTTGAGCGAAGGGCAGTTATTCCATTGGTCGTAATTGCTACCTGAAAATTTAAAAGTTACATGGCAAATATGACAAATTAGTACTCTCAAAACGTGTAGTTTCCCGAAGTGATGGGACGTTTATTAAAATTTAGCATTGTTTTATTTTACGACGTGTGCAGATTTAAATACAAGTTAAGTGAACCAATATGAATTAGTGATCGACAATCGAGTACATTTCTTACCGGACCACAATCAAGATATTTGCATGACTGTTGTGTCACAGAGCGTTTCAGTTTGAGAACGGTGACTTTTGCAGGCGTGACGCTTTGCTAATAGTTGATTAGAATCATCCAGGCACATAGAAGTAATTTTAGTATTTAATCTCTTTGAAACACTCGCAAGACTTTCCCAGTTTATGGATTGGAAGTAAATACCTTCCCAAACTTCACTAGCTACGGACCCGGTATCATCGTAGAACTGCGTATTAATTACCTTTTTTCGCTCCATCGCACGTTTTCGCACATAATCTGAGCAGTTGATAGTCTTGAGAAGGGTCTGCACACTGCCATAATTTTGCTTGTTTACAATTGTTTGCTTTGTCGTATTTTTCATCTGAAACTAATTTTGAATTGATATGTACTTAATAGTGCATCTAATTTTGCTCCCAAAATAAATAGCGGACCCAAAATTCATTAACAGTGCACCTAACATACATATTCAAAGGTACGCTTGGAAGCTTGGAACACCAGCTTTGAAAATACAACTTAAAAAATCTTTGGAAATGAGTTAGAACTCATAATTTTACTTGTTTGCAATTGTTTGATTTGCCGTTTTACACATGTGAAACTAATTTGAGTTGTTATGTATTTAATATTGCTTCAAATCTTGCTCTCAAAATAAATAGTACACCGGACATAAATTAACAGTGCACCTACAATAAATATTCAAAGGTACGCGTTGGAAGCTTGGAACCCCAGCTTTGTAAATACGACTTAACAGAATCTTTGTAAATGAGTTATAACTTATTTTGTTTAGAGAGCGTATATTTAAAGTAAAATTTTCAACGCTGAGCGTTATTCAACAAAAATTGTTTAAATTTATTAGTTTTTATATTCATACGCTTTTGTTACTTAAGAAAGAATCTTTTACGCTCTCATTCTTTTATTACTGGCAAGTTATTTCCTTTTGGACTGCAGAATGTGTATCAAGAATCCTTGTCAGTTCGTTTATAAACACATATCACTGATTCAATTTACTGTTTATAATGCTTGCAGAGTATTTTCGAATTTCCTCAGTTGTGCAGGTAATGTTCAGCAGCCGATTATCCAACTTATAAACCGATGCAAAGAAAATTAAACTGACCTGCCGGATATGGAGCTCCATTTCTTGGTTTGACAGTATGCGATCCACAGTTGTACATTTGGTTTATTTTAGCGATATCGTTTTTGTTAAGCCCGGCACGTTGTCCCAATTCGATCCTAAGATAAACACGCGAAAAGCAATAAATGAGCCAAAAATTGTGTAACAATTACCATAAACGAAAATGCTAAGCTTCAAAACTTGGAGTCCCCTAGGAAATATATGAAATGTGGTATAACCTTAATGGCCATACGTTTTTGCAATGATATACTAAATTTTGGAGATGAAAACATTCTAATGTTGTAGTACATGGTAAAATTAATTGAAACCCACGCTCACCCGCTTTTTTTCGGAATCATGGTTTTGTCTTTTTTGTTGTGTGAAAATGCAGTTTCGCCGTAGTGCATCACACTGAAAAAATAAAAACTGTTAACAATTGTAACAGAAAAATTTTTTAAACAAAATTTCATCGGCTCGGTCGATGACACGTTTGATTTTAGTTTCAGTAGATTTCGCCCACCATTCAGTGAGGACCAAATCGAATCATACTAAAGAATAGTGGTCTATAATGGTTTAAAAACAAAATTAAAAATTATTAATGTTTTAATTAAAAATAATTAAACATTTTTACCTTCCGTAATCGTAACCGCTGTTTGGTCGTGTGCAGCTTGGTCGTGAATTTTGGTCGCAAATGTCGAACTGATTTTCTTTTCCTATAAACACCTATTAAATGGTTCGCAATCCTTTAGGGTGATGTAAAACATTTATGATTAAAAATTATAAAATCCCATTAAGCTTTACCTTTTTGTAAGTGTGAAAAATATATCTGTAGGATATAAACATTATTGATGAGCAAAAAATACCAGGAAAATAATTTATATGTTTTTACCTGGTGATGTTTGTTATAATTTGTCTTAAATTTTATACATATATATTAATTTCGCCGTCTGGTGTTACTTTGAGGGCGTAACATTACTATAAGCATATTCATAATCCTAAACCTAAGCCTAAGCTTAATTCTGAGCCCAATGATAAACCTATAACTAAACGTAGAGTTAAGCCAAAACGTAAGCTTAAGCGGAATAGTGTTAAGATTAAGCTTACTTAGTGTAAAGCCGAATATTTAAGAATCCGCTTATACAAACGCAAATTTTGCACATTCAGCTCTTCATTTTAACTATAGTATCGCACCAACCGCTAATAACACCGTTATATTTATTTTGCCACTATACCTTTTTCAATATTTCCTTCGACCACAGTAATATATTGATCTCGGTCCGCTCGACTTTGTTCGTGAAAGAATCCGATTGCGTGCATCATTTCGTGAGTCACTGTGCCTTTTGTTTTTTCGCAACCGTCTTCCAACGACAGTGTTTGCTTGCCTCCAATTTTTCCTACCTTTGAGTGACATCTGAAACAAAAAAGGGATCGAAAAAAGTTTATCTGACCTAACCCTGATAAAAACCGGAAAACATTTCGCTTAAAAACAATTTCAGTGTTATGTCAAAATCGTTTGAATAGAAACATAGCGTAGATTTGTACAACAATAACCGAGCAGTTCCAAGTAGGGTACAACCAGAGGTCTGCCTTCGTTTCCGATTTTGGGAAAACCCAACCTAGAATTGGTGTCCCTTTTATGTTCGCTAGAGTGTCCTAAAAGTTTCAATGTTTTGTAGTATGTTCTTCCCAAATAGAGGTGCAATATAATGCAGCGATACCTAAAGCAGGGCATTGACATTTCAGCTTTCGGTACTAGTTTTGTAGTTACCATGATTATTCTAAAAAGCATAAAACCAAAGTTTTTGCCAAAGCCTCACAGATACATATTATTGTAACTCCAGTTGCACCCTGGTTCCAAATGAATATTTTCCGTTCGCTTGGCTAGCAAAATGAGGATTTAGCTTCAGCGAACATTTTAAACTTATGTACGTTTTTCTCTACATTTACGGTTCAGGATCAAATACCTTTAGGCTTAGGCTTATGAGACGTATTACCAGAGCACAAGAAGATGTTGTAGTCCAAGACTTAGCTTAAAATGTTAGGGAAAGCTTACAAGAACCATAAAAATCATACCCGTCGCCGTTGTAAATTTCAATGTAGTCGTTTTGATTTGATCGTGGAACAAACTTGACACAAGTAAATTTTGCGTAATCTTCCGCTGATTTTTGAACCATCTGTTTCTTGGAGTTTGCTAAATTTACCATGGTGCATGATTTTTAACTATTATTATTGACAACATAATTTTCTTGCAAAAACCATAAATCAAATCCAAGGGAGCAGCGAGGGGCTATTTAGGAGTTAAAACTTCTTTTAATATTTTTCAACAGCCTTTGGAACATCTGCAGTAAGGAAAACAATAAACCTTTTTTGAAAACTTGTCCCAGGTTTCTTTGAGGGGCCAGCGATTTTTTCCAGGGCTACTATAGAGCAAGTTTATTCCAACGTACTTTAGCATGTCTAATTAATTAAACGATTAATTAAACGTTGTCTTTGCGCTCGCTAAAACACACTACTGTAGTGCGTCGAACAGAGGAAAGAAGCAATAATAGTGCGGGATTCATATTTTTTGGATCTGAATCAGTAAGATTCTGTTTCCCTAATTAAACCCCATAAATGGATAGGTTTAAAATTAATAATTAGTCCATAAACGTCAATTTTCGCGATTATTTTGTGTATGCACCCTGGACCAAATTATGTTCAGTGCAGAATTTTATACATCACTCAAAGCATAATGTTATATACTCAACAGGATACTCATGACTTGAAAAGGACATTCCTAAAAAATAATGACCTAAATCATCGAAAACAGCTGGCATAAGTTAAAGGTGTGTTTTTCTAATAACTGGAGCTGGATTGAAACATAACTAACAGTGTCGATCTGAATAGTGATAGGACCCAATATGGAAATGTTAAGTAAACATCAATCGCTCCCCTTCTTTTTCAGGTCACTGCAGTATGTTATAAATTCAGCAAGTTTATTTCGATAATAAACCGTGAACATTACATGTGCCTTTTTTGCCAACCAGGATAAGACAACACATTCAGAGTCTACTCACAGAATGGTTAAAATTATTCCTGATTGAAAACTGGGAGGAAAACAAAACTATCACTTGAACGTTTTCAATGTGAACTATTTCTATATCCTACTTTACTGCTGTCCGCGAAAAAACTGGACGCCACAAAAAGTAACATAATTAATTACTTTACAAGAGGCGCAATTTAATCTACACCCAGATGTGGACACCAAACGCTATATTAACACAAATTCTTAGCGCATAAGTTTGATTTTAATTTCTGTTGGAGTAGCTAAGCCTTGGTGGTTCTTCGTTGGATTCGCTTGTATTTGCAACTTACAAACTCCGCTTCGGAATGTGTATGGCACTTCGACATTTTTACCAACTTTTGGCCATCGATAATTTTCGCCGTTGATCATATTTCGATCCGACTGAAAACAACAAAGTTTTTAATTTTAACAAACTTGACAAAATTTGCAGAAAAAATATTAAAATCCGCGAAAAACACAAAATTATAATGTAATCCAAATTCGCGTACTAATTTCGAATAGTTGACAATAGTAGCTCTCAAAAACGCAAAATTCACAGAAAATGAATAAATATCACTTAAAATTAAAAAGCAATAGAATTCAACATGTTCTGTGTAATTATTGCTACGCCTAAAGTGATATCGTAATGGACTGAAAGTGAAAATAGCTAGATAGCCCAGACAATGTAGGACAGTCCTGCTGAATTCTTTGAACGTTCAATTGTATTTCATCACTTCGCCAAAAGTGACCAAAAAACAGAATAGGTATTAATTCAGGGAGGAGTAATCTTATAAAAGAAAACTGTTTTGTTTCTCACATTCTGAAAGTTATTCTCAATCGTAATAAATGATTTGCAAAGTTGTTAAAAACGCTTCTGTTTTCTTCAGTAGAGAAATTTCAGAAAAACGTATATCCCCTTCATTTCTCGTCTTGTATACACAATACGATCCCTGACAACTGTCTTACCCCGGTTTCAGTACCAGACAGTTGTATATCACCTTCAAACATTCCATCTTCGGAACCTTCTGAAACAAGCAATTTATTCTCTGTGTATTTTACAGCGTTTCGGAACTTTTTTCTTCGTGCATTGTCACGCATTTATTTGCAAAACCTGCTGTCCCGCGGCAAAATTGTCCTATGCTTCTCTAAATTTGCGTTTTGGTCCTCTTAATGCTTGACGTATGATGACAGACGGTAATGTACGGCCACGGACGTCACCCGATAACATTAAATTTTAAAACGTATAGCGCATCATTTTCCTTTGCAGAATGACGTTTACTTCATGCACGTATAACGGACCACCCATATCGTCTCATAAGACTATTACTATACAATTTAAAAAATTTTTAATTATTGTAAAATCAGCTTGGTAAAACGTTACTAAATACAGCTCGTTTTGACCTTGAGCGAAATTGCCACGGGCTGCAGAGCTACCTTTTGCAATGCTCTATTTAAGTTATTATAGTTATTGGGACAACGACTTTTCTAAAATCTTGATAGACTCTTCGCTGCTTTAATTGTGTTATTTTAAAAATTATCTAATAAACTTTAACAAAATGTTCAATTTTAGAAAAGTAAGCAGCTGTAGGTGAAATTTAACTTAAGCCAATTAGGGCGTTTTACGACTTTTTATTCAACATCTTCAATTTTGTAACTGGGAGCAATACAGTTTCATAATATCAATCATAGCTGTTACTGCCGAAGCGCAACTAATGAAAACGGTTTACTTCTGTTATACATAGACGCCATTAGTTACGAAAAAGATCTGCTGTAATCGTTTTCACAGCTGAATATTTTTGTAAGCTCACATACTTGTTTCCAAATCCGTCGAAAATGATGGTTCGAATGGTTCAGGTGCTTGCGGTTCCTCGGCGTAGACCAAAGTTACGCCTAAAGTACAAATCACATGACCACGTAGGTATATAGTTGCGGCGGATACTCTGCACAAGAACTCACTAAGTCATGAATTTATTTTATTCGTTTCAAACTTCTTAAACTTAAAAGTGAGCTGAACAATGTTTACTTAGCAATTGGCTACTAGGTTACTTTCAATCACACACTAGCGTAATTTATTAGAAGGCAAGAGGGGCGAAAAATATTCCGAAGCGGAGCTAATCCACCCCTGGCATCCTATGGCTATCGTCTGCTGACATAAACAAATAAAGCTTGTGGCAAAACGCAAGGCTAGATCAACTTACCCATCGCAACCAAACACACGACTAAATTGAAATGCATTCCTAACGCGTTAAAACGATAACAGAGAACTGGTTCAGAATTAAATATTTTTAAATCAAACGTAACGTTGCAGGACGCTGACCAAAATGCAACTAGAATCTACGCTTAAATACACTGCGAAATGGCCTTTTGTCGACGTTTAACGGATATTGATTCAGGTTTGGGATTTTACCGTCAATACTTTTGGCAGATGCATGAATACATAAATTAAATTTTGAAATGTCAAAAGTAGTTACAACCATTTGCGATTATTGCGCAGAATAGTTATTTTAAAACGAAATATAAAATTTTAAGTACATTTACCAATTTAACATTCATATTAAATTTACTTAGACTACAAAGAATGTTCTGGGCTTTATTTAAAATCCCACCCACGTGAATTTTTCGTGAATCAATTATATTCTCGCAGTCCAATGTTTAGCAGAAACGCATACACTACCAGTTCCTTTTTAACACACGTACGTCAAGTATACATGGATTTTGTCCAGGATTAAAATTTAATAGCTGATACAAAAGAGGAAGAATATCAACAATAACTTACTGTTTTTCGAAAACAAAAACCAACGAACAAACATAATAAACTATTTATATGAATATATTAACATATTGGCAAAGAACTTACGTAAAAGCGACGATACCTGCTTAAAAGTATAACAAAATAGTTTTTCTGACACTTCCGATATGAAATCGGTTTCAGTAAACGTCAGAAGCTGATGTACCAGGCTTTGTATATCACGCCTGTTTGATTTGATATATGTATGACATTTTGTTTTGATTGTGTTGTAACTGTAGACGTACTGCAGGTGAACGGGAAGCAGACCAAAATTGTGTTGCTTCAAATGACGTCTAATTCTACTCACGATGTTTTTGATGTTGTATTTGTAAAGAAAGTTATTTCTTTTGATTGCACCGATCGAGCTTGCTTTACTTCGTTGACCACTTTTCCACAGAGTATGATTGAAATCAGATGATGTTTATTAGACGAAAAACATTTATGCTTCTAGTTAGTAAACTGCCATTTTCCATGTAAAGATTCGGAAACTGAATATATTTTTTTGAGTTATACAACTTTCACGACAACATTCTTACAAACGAACTTGACTTTTTAAAATAAACTACAAATTACAAAATGAATTCAATTCTTTACGTATAAAAATGTTTTTTGGAAATTTTGAAATTTTAAAACTTTATTCAAGCCTGACATTCCTCCCCTTATTACATTTTTATTTTTTGTTTTATATAGAATTCTTCAAATAAGATCATTGATAGCCGTTGCACATTGTAATATAATGTCTAGGTTTAGCTATCGGATGCGTTGTTGAAGGTTTGAAAAAATAAAAAAATCAAAAAAAGTCTGAAATATGAAACAGAATAATATACATCCAGAAATATTTAAAACATGAAATAGCAAATTTATCCAGTAATACATATATACTGTACTACAACCAGGACACTATTAAATTTCTTACATCTCTTAAAGTGTTAGCGCATTTAATTCGTATTGCAACTGCACGGTATTGTCTCAGCCCGTTTAGCGAGTTACTTTTCCGCCCGGAGGCTTTCACCCATTGAGGCTTAAACACTACCGAAACGTGCAGCAACTAATCCTGCTAATTTTTGCGCTTCACTAGCGTTAGGATGCAAATCAAGCTTATTGTTATTAGTTAAAAAGTACAGTGGTGAATTCATTTGATCATATAACGGCAAAAATGCTACCTCTTGGTTTCGGAATTTATGAAATGTTAAACTCAACGACTTATTAAATTGCAAAACAGCGGTTTGTGCTTTAGACATCGTATTTTTGGTTGAAATTTGATCAAAACGGGGTAAAAGTTCACAGATAGTGATATTCAGTTGAGGCTGGCTTCGTATTAATGATTTAAGTTTGCATTCATATTTAGTGTTTAGTTTTTGAAAGGACTTTGTTTTGGAAGTCCCATCAAGTTTATTTAAATATTTGCGATCTAGGCTACTGTTGTAAATTAAATCATTAATACCACCAAAAATTATGATGTGGCCCATTGGCAGGGAAACAACTTCAGCTATTTTGAAAATTATATAAACACCAGCGCCTGACCAAAATAAGCATTGATGTTTTGCTGTTACATTGTATAGGGCGTCCTTTACGGGTTTCGTAATAGAATCGCCTATTAATAGATTAAGGCATAAAGTAGTGTCTCTTACGGTTTGTAAAAGTTTGCCTAATTTATTTTTTCCAGGGTTTGACGTAGTTCCTTGGCCCCAAAATAGATGTGTAGTCAATTCTACTAAATGTTTCGGATACGTTTTTCTTAACAACGTTAATAAATTTGAATTTTGAGTGAATTTTTCATAAACAATGCGGGCCATTACATAAAATTTAATGTTATCCCATTTTTGACGCTGGGAAACAGATGAGAAAATCGTTATTCTTGCTAGCATAGCATTCATTGAGGTGCATGTGTTTAAAATCAAATGTTTTTTGGTCTCATTATCAACTATATATGCCTTACAATATTGATATGCTTGTTCTGCGGAGTGAAATGTTATTCCAAACAGTATTATTGAGCATCAAAATAAATTAGATAAAAATGCAAAGTGCGAGGATATGTTGAATTCGATGATTTCTTCGCTCGCACTGAAAGTTCGAGACGGGCTGCTAATCCTGTAAGGTTCATTTAGAGCATTATTCATGATAAAATCTAAGTTTGTTTGCGTGAGTTATTTTCGTTTTACCAAAATTGTCCAAAATTTGAAAATTAACTCTGCTATATTTGGCGATAATTCGTAACGGTCCTTTAAATCTTGGAATCACCGATCCTAAAATCTTTGTCAGCTGTATGTTTATCATACTGTATTTTTTGTTGTTGTTGTTGTGTCTTAAGTATGTTGGATCTTGCTCGATTTTGGAGGTCAGCCATGGCGAGGCCTAATTTGTTCATATAGTTGGTTTTGTCTGGAAATTTATTTTGTGGAGATTTTAAAATGATGTCAGATGGTAAATTGGGTTGGCGATAAAATAAAAGTTCAAATGGAGAGTAGCCCGTTGAGGAATGACAGCAGTTCTGTATGCAAACAGAACATATGGGGCAAATAAATCCAACCGCTTTTCATTTTCACTCACATATGAGCCTAACATGTTTGCTAAGGTTCGGTTAAAGCGTTCTACTAAGCCGTCGGTCTGTGTATGATACGCTGTCGTTTGTAATTTTTTACAATTCAAAAATTTACACATATGTTTGATAACGTCAGAAGTCAAGATTGGACCCTGATCCGAAATTAAAAATTTTGGCCAAGAAAATCGACATACAATTTCTTCTACTATTTTACGTGTAATCGTTTGTGACGAAATTTCAGAAACTGGATAAACTTCGGGCCATTTTGTAAGATAATCAACTAAAACAATTAGATAGTGGTTTTCTTCTGTGTCTTTGGAAGCGGGCCTAGTATATCGATGCCAAGCATTTCCATTGGTCCGCAAGTTATTGGTATATTTTGAAGTGGAGCTTTGGCTTGATTACTTTCTTTGCGTAGCTGACATGTAGTGCAAGTTCTGCACCATGCCTTTATGGGTCATCTACGTTATAATTCGTGCACCATTGTAATAAAATGTCCCTCTCTTCCTTTGCCAGGACGTCATTTTACACACTTTCTAGATTTCGCGTATACAATGTCAGCAGGTTCTCATTTTGCTGTGCGGACAAACAGTACACTGCTTATTCACCAATTATTTTGTTCTCACCCCGTAGACACCACATTTCATTGTCTCGAGTCCCTTAAAAGGGATTAGGAGAAATCTATAGATTACAGGTATACAATACGCACATGCACAAAAAATTTACACTTGTGTTTGTATACATTTTGTAAGTGCATTGCTACAGTACCGTATTGTCCTGAGTCCCTTTAAAGGGCATTGTTTTGCCCAGAAGGGAGTACAAGGGAGTGTGTACAAAAACAACTATTAGTTTTCAGTTGTTTAATGTACCTAGGCTGTTGTAACAGCGTTAATTTGCACCCTGCTTTAAAGGCAGTGGGTGGATAATTTTTTCCACAGGCGCGTGCAACATAGCGTAGATGATCCATTACATCTCGATCAAGATTAGGCAATAAAAGCGTGTGCGAATTTTATCCAAAGTTTTGAAATATCCTAAACGACCTGCAATGGGGTCGTTGTGATTAGCCAGTAAAATGTTCCTTTGCATTGATTCTGGAAGTACAACTCTTAGGGACTTCCGGCGTCTATATCGGTACATTAAAATGCCATCGTCTAATAGAAACCTTGATTTAGATACTCCGCAAATTTTAATGTTCTCTGTCTGGTTTCGTAATACTTTGGTTATTTGTGTGCAGAAACTATCTTTTTGTTGTTCCAATTTAATATCCGATTTCTCAGTTGCAGATTTAACTGTCGCAGTTGTGTGTTGTTTATTAGATTTCTTATCTTGCGTACTTTGGCGTGAGAGACAATCTGCGTTCGCATTTTCAGAACCACGGCGGTGGATAATATCAAAACTGTACTCTTGTGATTCTAAGGACCAACGTGTTAATCTCGCCGATGTATCTTTCATAGACATTAACCAGCGAAGAGGGTTATGATCGGTTTTTACTACAAAATGTTGTCCGTGTAAATAAGGTCGAAAATGTGTTATTGCCCATTTTATTGCAAGTGCTTTTTTTTCAATAGCTGCATATTTACATTCAAGCGGAGAGAGCAAGCGACTAGCATATGCAACTACGTGTTCAGATCCGTTTATTGTCTGAGCTAAAACTGCGCCTAAGCTGTAGCCACTAGCGTCAGTGTGTAGTTCAAATGGTTCAGAAAAATTGGGAAATTTCAATACCGGTGCTGTATATACACTCATTTTCAAAATATCAAAGATTGTTGGCATTGTTTAGACCAAACATAATCCGCATTTTTTCGAGTTAGCAAATTTAATGGATACGAAATAACTGAAAAATTTTCGATAAAATTTCGATAATACGATGCAAAACCAAGAAACGATTTCAATTCTTTTACATTTTTAGGAATCGAAAAGTTTGCTACTTTTTCCATTTTTGCAGGATCCACTTTAACTCCATGTTCAGTTATGATATGTCCGAGATATGGTACCTCTTCACGTAAAAAACAACATTTCTGGCCTTTTACTTTTCAATTGGCTAAACAAATTCTTTTGAAAACCTCTCGGAGATTGATTTGGTGACTTCCAAACATGTCATCGAAAACTATAATGTCATCAATGTAAACTAAGCATTTTCAAACGTAAGCCCATGTAAAATTGCTTCCATTAATCGTTGAAATGTTGCTGGTGCATTCGTTAAGCCGAATGGCATGACTTTGAACCGGTATAAACCTTTATGTGACACGAAAGCGGTTTTTTCCTTATCAGAGTGTTTAACAGGAATGCGCCAATGCCCTGAGCTTGTATCAAGACTTGAGAAAAATTTGGCTGTGCCTATAGCGTCAAGTGTATCGTCTATTCTGGGTAACGGATACGTACCGTGCTTTGTGATTTTGTTCAATTTCCTATAGTCAACGCAAAATCGCATTGAACCGTCCTTTTTGGGTGTTAAAACTACTTGAGACGACCACGGACTATTTGATTGCTCAATAATATCATTTGCTAACATTTTATCAATGTGCTTTTCAATTATTGGACGTTGTATGTGAGATTGTTTAATTGGTGGGTGGTTACCGGTGTCTATGTGATGTTCCACTGAAGTAACTTTCCCGATCGAGATCGTGTCTGATTCAAAAATATCGCTAAATTCTCTTAGTAGTTGAATTAACTCTTGTTTCTGTTCACTGGTTATTTTCAGGTTATCTAAGTTGACACCTTTTGGTAAATAAGTATGTTGCAAGTGACTATGTTTCGTTTCATGGCATTGTGCAGATATGTATGTATTTTCATATTCGTGACAATTACCTAGTAGTGTACTGTTATGAAGTTTCACTGGATAACTTTAAATTAATTATTTAACAGGAATTCTATTAGTGTTAGGCTTTGCGAGACAACGCGCTGCCATGATATTGATAAAATTTGCTGTGGCATATTGACTTAAAATTTCTGTTGGCTCGAAAATAACATCTGTTGCTGGTTGAACAGTACATAGTTTACATCAACATAATTTTTCAGAACGCGCATTATGGTTTTGGAGCCAAATAGGCTCACAGGCGAAGACAAAATTACATTTTGAACTCTGCTTTTAAACGATACAGTCGTCCCATTAAAAACTAAACATTTTTGCTTTAAATTTATTTGGCTGTCCGCTAATACTGTGCTACCGAGCAAACAATTATGGTGTGAATTTTTAATGACAGCAAATTCAAAATACTGCGTCATACCACATATACTTATTGGTACAACAATTTTTTTACGATGTTCAGTGGCTTTCCATTGACTGATATTAAAGATTTATGAAATTTGGGCAAAACTTGTATATCCGGTTGGTTTGATATTGAATTGTAAGTATTTTCGCTTAAAAAGTTTTCAGAACCAGTATCACAAAGGGCATCCATTTCAACTGAACCAATTTTACACAATATAAACGGTAAATTTTTGCAGCAATTTTTATTATGCGTTATTAGTATATTTTGAGACGACTGAGAAACACTTTGCTTACATGGGGGATGGACGCATGCGATCCGGACATCCTTTCCCCCTTATAGAAGCCCTGGATTAGTTTTCCGGTTGATTGTTTGTTTGATTATTGTGTCTTTGTGGTGTGAACTGACCGGTATTGTGAGGAACTTGAGAATTATAAAATGAAAGGCGTTGAGGTTGATATGGAACGGAATTGGAGACTTGTGGTTGAAATTTTGATTTTGTGCTAGTGAGCGGCATTGATTCGTATAGTGGTTGTTTCTGTTACAAATAAAACAGTGTTCACGGGGTCGGTTTTGTTCAGTTTTAGGGCGGGTTTGTTGGCTTTGTTGTGGTTTTTGTTGCGTTAGTTAATCAATTTTAGAATTAATTGTTTCAAGTTGGGCTGTGAGATTATTGAGTTGATTTTCAAGTGTTTTTATTTTAGTTGTGTTGTCTTGGGAAATTGTTGTAGTTGTTGATGTTGTGCTGTTTGAGAGAGTTTTTGCGATATGTCTTGAATTGCTTTTAACATTTGTTGTTCCGTTTCTTTATTTGAAATTTGCTGACAGATATGAAAATTTATGTTAATTTGTTTAATGGCTGTTTCTTGTCGTTTTGCTAATGCAACTGCTTTGTCAAAAGTTAAATGTTTCATATCTTTTTGTAAAAGTATTTGTTGATATTGTGGGAGGCATTTATAGATAAAGTTTTTAAGTTTTATTTCACTAATTTTATGTTCGATAGCTTTAGGGTATGATTTATGTGCAAGAGAATTGATTGCTTCAGCGAAATCTTCACTGTTTCATGTGTCTGTTGGTAACGAGTGTTTAATTCAGTCCAACTGATACCACTATCTGCAGTAAATTTTTCAATAATTTTGTTTTTTATTTCATCAAAAGATAAGTTTGAGTTGAGGGTATCATAGAAACTTCCGGCTCGTATTATTAAAAAAGCAGGTAGAATTTGTTTTCGTCTGGTTTCAGACCAATTATTTGCGTTTGCTACACGAATAAAGTCTCTAAACCATGTTTTAATATTTTTACTTGGGTCGGTTCCGGTAAAAGGTTCCGGAAAACTATGGTGCTGTTAACTGGAAATGGTATAGGTGGAGAATTCATGTCATTTGGTAGCATGATATTTTTACCTTTTGTTGTAGGTTTAACTACTTTTCCAGATCTTAAAATCATTACAAAAATATTGTTTTGGTTGCATTTTATAACAACAAGTGCAAAAAGTTATAATTATTGGAGAAAATTATCAAGTACAATATTGTTTTCGATTAATAATTAGTCAAATATTCATTTCGTGTTGGAATTTTTATATCTTCAATTTGGATGATTTTTGCAGCTATGTTGATAAAATGCAACTGAATTACTTAAAATCCATATTTGGCGTTTGTTTGATAGCATCTTGGGATTCGATAACCGTTGCTGGGCGCCAGTTGTAAAGAAAGTTATTTCTTTTGATTGCACCGATCGAGCTTGCTTTACTTCGTTGACCACATTTCCACAGAGTATGATTGAAATCAGATGATGTTTATTAGACGAAACACATTTATACTTCTAGTTAGTAAACTGCCATTTTCCATGTAAAGATTCGCGAAACTGAATTTATTTTTTGAGTTATACAACTTTCACGACAACATTCTTACAAACGAACTTAACTTTTTAAAATAAACTACAAATTACAAAATGAATTCAATTCTTTACTTATAAAAATGTTTTTTTTTTCGAAATTTAGAAATTTTAAAACTTTATTCAAGCCTGACAGTATTTTATTTCTTTGATTTTTTACAAGGAATGTATGTAAATATAATTTATTTTTAGTTTTGTCGCTTCAGTTTGATGCAAAAATATTGGCCTTGTATAACGCGTTACGGTTGATCTCAATTTGCGATTGAATTCACGCAGCAACGAAACTACAAACCATAAAACGCTTCAAGAAGCAAATTAAATTTCAAAACGGTTTCAATTTCCCGCAGCTATCGATTTTTCAAACTCAAGTAGTTAATTGATAAGATTACTAGATGTTCAATTTACCATTAGCGATTTTTAAAACAAGGGCAATGGGAAATTCTGCCATTTTCCAAATTCAATTTCCACTTTGCCTTGACCCCTCAATTACCAAAGTGAAAATTGAAAAACAAGCATAACGTTTAGCAATTTAATGATATTGTTCCTTGAATTTACAGTTTACAATTTCAATTGTGATATTGTCCCCAAAAAGGTTGAAATTCTGCAACTCGAAGTTCAAATAATGGATCATCCACGTTAAAATGCACGCGCCGATGTAATAAATGGTCCACCCACACCATTTGGAACAGCATCGAAATACATATCCTAGCTGGAGGCAAGATACAGTTTCATAGCAGTACTTAGATACTGGTGATTGTCTAAACTCCGTCGAAAGGGACTCTGGATGAATACATGTTGTCTGTAGGATGTCAGGACATTACGTTAGTGCACGCGCACACATATAAAAACACAAGCTGCGCACACATATTCACGCGCATAATTCAACAAAAAAACTGAGTCCCATCCGAGGGAATATGGTCAATAACAGTTCCTGATAAGGATGTCAGGACAAGTAAATATTTGTGCCCAGACCACATTCATTGTCTAAAAGTTCAGACAATGACATACTGACATCTCACGCAGTGTATAAAGAGAGTGGGTAGGGACAACGCGGGCACCCAAAAGGGAGGGACATTTTTTCACATATGTGCGTGCATTTTAACGTGGATGACCCATAAACAGGCAGGATGAGAGTTGCTAGAAGTGATGTTTAATGGTCCACCCATGTCACAAGGTTAATATTTTGAGGTCACCTTTTGTCCTTCAATATCATATGATATTCGATATATTGTCAGGGAATGTCACTGATATATTTTCAAATGTCTGATAATTGAAGTAACATACCCAAATTGTCCTGTTGAATATCATATGTAACTAGAATTTGAAATTTGAATTTTTGAATTATGACGCTGTTTTTCTGAGCGATTTTGTGTCGGAAATGAATTTGCAGACGTGTATTTGGTATTTTATACATATCTGTGCCTCTGCCGTCCGACTTTTCATTATTGTCAGTCACACGTTACTAAAAGCACTCTGCGCACGCGCACCGTCCTACAGTATAGTTAGCTAAATAAATGTTCGCCGCTACTTGAACTACAAAAGCGGACAAAGTGCATTAAAAATTCGATCATTTTTGAGCCCCGATACCAGATATACTCCAGTCCAGCTCAGAACTTCACTTTTACAAACATTTTAAAAGATTTCGCGTATATTAGGTGCTTTTAAAGTTTGTGGCATGTATAAGAACTAACACTTAAAACTTTAGCTAGCTACATCTTTATTGCCACATAAATTTTGTCCGCACACCGTTGCGCTGAACTCATAAATGTCTGTTTATTAGCTATGTCACCAGTGGATAAAACGTAAGACTAGTAGACGATATGGACGTCCGTACCTTTCCAGCAGAACAGGGTGGACTTTATTTGTGCGCAACCTACAAACGGTAACGTGTGAGTGACGTAATTTATTAGCTACCGAAGGTTACACTGTCTCGCTGAATATCGTATGATATTCGCTGTAATTTTGGAATATCATATGATTTTCGCATAAATGTTCCTTATTATCACGCGATATTCCGACTCATGTACACGTTGATCTTCTGAGAGCGGTGTTTTGTAAGTAAATGTCATATGACATTTGAGTTTTGTCTTTTCACCCGATATGAGTGCTCGAAATTTAACGTTGACGTCGAATCAAAATGGGACAAACTGTGTCCCGCCTGCCACGGTTATAACGTGAACCCCGCATTAACTATAAACTATTGTGTAACTCAGTTGTCTATATAATCGTCCGGTTGTATCTCAGCTTTTCATACATATGTTGTGTGTTCAATCATAAACCTGTTCTCAACATTCCTACTATCTTTTTAGCTGATGGAAAAGTTTCTTTTGCACATTAATCATTTAAACATGAGAGCTTCAAACATACTTTATCTAAAATGGTTATTATCTCGCTTTCGTATTTCACACCAACTAATACAACCTACCCGTTTAAAAACAATAATACGGTCCCTCGTGGTTTCAATTTCCATATACCTCCATTGGAATACAAATTATCATAATCAAAATTATCAATTATACCAGTCAAGTATGTTAAATCTACTTGCTATTTCTCTTGATCTCGTATTTTCATCCATAACTGTCCCAGAATATTTTGCCCGTTCCATTGTCCTATGTCGCAACTTGTTTGATCTTATATATTGTCACCAATTCCCCAATATTGATCCTACTCAGCTGCCTCCGCTATCAACGCATTGTCGGGTCCAATTAATGCTGCACGAACGTTAGGTAGTTCGTGAACTTTGCTTGTAGACCAACGTTTACAACAGATCTCGCATTGGTGATCCTTTTGCTTTTGTTGTACCTATTAATAGTTTTACCAAGTCGTTTTTCGACCAATGTTAAACGATATTATAATTTTCACTTATGCTGAGCCGCTCTACTCTTACTTCCTGTACCAAACGCCGAAAGGGGTACCTGTTAAACAAAGACTAAAATTCCTCGGAGTCAATAGGTCTGCGTGATGAAAACTTAACATCTGGTATAAGGTACTGTACCAAATAAAAAATATTTGAACATACAGTTTGGTCTGGGTAAGTAACTTGATTGTTATCATTAAGTTTTAAATTTTTTATGTTATTTAACATCAATTTAGCTTTATTATGTAAGTTTTAGGAAACAAAAACAACAAATCAGATTCTTTTGATTCAAAGACTGTTTACTTTGTTCTTTATGGGTTTAACTTCATCCTGTAAACCACTATTTTTAATTATGGGTCATCCACGTTATACTGTCTACGCTACTGTAAAAAATTGTCCCCACTTACGAGCCCCTCACTTTGTAGTTGTAGTGTTACTAAATGACATGTCCAAATGTCACCCATATCCTGTATAGACCTTCCGGACAACTCGCATACTCTCCAAACAGCCTATACTTTGTCACATTGCCGTCCATACCCATGCTACACTGTCAATGCGTCATATGAAGGACAACTGTTTTGTCCCGAGTCTGTCAGAACAGACTCTGTTTAGTCATCTAAAGAGTCTGTTTCAAGGGAATCTGTTTTACAGAGTCTGTTTGAAGAGACTATTGTAGAGCTTAATATTGAGTATGCCGCAACCACGGGCGAAAGAAGGGTGCAACTACCGTTGGGCTTGGTGTCCGACGTTAAAGGGTTCCTACTCGCCCGTCCTCCCCTGGGGGACAACAGTGTAGGGTTCCGGAGCTATATACTTACACCCCAGCCGCCGCCCCCCCCCTCACCGGTCACGACAAAATTTCGACAGGGACACCGGGGTTTAACTTTCTGGTATACCAGAGTTATTATATTCTAACCTGCTCTGCTTGAATGGGGCGGGTCGTTCTCTTACAAGTTATCTTTTACCGGCAAAAACCTTCCTGCCCCCTCTTTTAAAAATTACTGGTTGCAGTTAATTTTTAAGAAAGTAAAATTTTTAGAACACTGCAACGTTTTTAAAACAAGCCCTAGTTACGGGCTGTGGACTGTCAACAAGCTCTTTTTCGGACGTCCCGATGTCAGACACTGTGTCCAGACAGTGTCTAATTTGTCCTTAGTCCCTTCGAAGGGACTACTGCCAAAACGAACTAGCTAGGTACACCTTGTGTAAAGTCTTATGCGTCATCCATTTTATCGTGTGCCCGCCGTGTGGAAAATTGACGCAACCATTTCCAAGTACGGTTTTGAAAAACGCGTCAGGAAGGAAATTTAATTTGAAAAAATTGGTCTAGTGGGAAATTGAGACAATTTACAAACCGTACTAGTAAATTGAAATGATATTTTGAGTGTCGATTTCCCAATAGGGAATTTAAATAGGACAGCAGTAGGAAATTGAGACATTTTTAAAACTTAAATAGGAAATTGATAAGCTAAATTTGCTGTCGAAAAGGAAATTGAAAAGTCACCAAAACTGCAGTGGGAAATGGGCACCCAAATTTCAGTTTCAATTTCCCTCACGGTAGTTGAAAATCAGCAGGGCAGTGGGAAAGTGAAAAAATCATAAAAGCGGAAACACTGCGGTAGGTACATGACCTTTGACCTCCAATTTCAACGGTTTAATATACCTGTTAAAATGTATTATACGTTTATATTTTCTTTCTATCTGCATATTCATGTTTATGTATATGTGATGATTTGACATAGCCATGAGCCAGAGATGCGTGCAGTTTACAACTGAATTTATTCTAAATATTCGATTTTGAATGGGGTAAATATTGCATACGTAATGTTAGGCATAAACCAGGCCTTGAATTGGGGCAGATTAAAAGCTGATTCAAATAGACTACGTTCGTTCTGACATGTACAAAGAGCTAGAAACCAGGATAAGACGCCGTTTAGGGTGGTAGATTGCCGTATTTAGTGAATTGAGTTAACAAAACTGCCGTTAAAGTAGCTTTCAGAGCTGATAGTACGTTGTTCTCGAGAGAACAACTGAACCTGTTTTTACATCGTTGCGTTGTAGCTGGTATTATACTTTTTTTGATACGGTGTCATTTTGGTTACCAGCTCTACAAGAAACAGTTTACATTGAAATCTTAAAAAGTTCGGTGTATTTTCAGTTTGCCCCATATGCCTAACACTTCAACCAGATCGAAATAAATAACATTTCTGATTTTTGTATTTAAATTCGTAATTTATGCTATTTTACACGCTTACATTAGCATTGTTTTTGTCCAAGTTTTTTTACTGAATTAATTCAATATATCAAGTATGCACATGCTAATGACAGTGAATAAAACCTATGTACTGTACTGACCCAAATAAAAAGAGGAGAAAATAGTCTGATTTTGGAGTCTATAAGTCAATACTTCTTCATTTCTTTCATTAGAGTCCGTAAATGGATAGGGTACAATATTAATGATTTTATTATTGTAACTACCCGAATAAGAGGGTGTGATAAGGGGGTCCAAATTTCAACTTAGGAGGCCCATCACATTCAATTTCTACTTTCAATTTCAGTCGCACAATTTCAACCTTGCGACTTGGGCGGCCCATAAAACATTTCTAGAAACTCTCCAAAATTTCAACTTAGGAGGCCCATCACATTCAGTTCCTACTTTCAATTTCAATCGCACAATTTCAACCTTGCGACTTGGGTGGCCCATCAAACATCATTTCTAGAAACTGTCATTCTGACCTTCAATTTGAACTTTGAGTTGCAAAATTTCACCCTTTTTGGGGACAATATCACAACTGAAATTGTAAACTGTAAATTCAATTTTCGATAACAGGGACAATATCGTTAAATTGGCAAACGTTATGCTTCTCTTTCAATTTCCACTTTGGTAATTGCAGTGTCAAGGCAAAGCGGAAATTGAATTTGGAAAATGGCGCAATTTCCCATTGCCCTTGTTTAAAAAATCGCTAGTGGTAAATTGAAGATCAAATAATGTTATCAATTAACTACTTGAGTTTAAAAAATCGATAGCTGTGGGAAATTGAAACAGTTTTGAAATTCAATTTCCTTTTTGAAGCGTTTTTCAAAACCGTACTTGGAAATGGTTGCGTCAATTTTCCACACGGCGGGCACACGATAAAATGGATGACGCATTAACATTGTAAGAACAATGTCGTTTTGTCCAGCCCTTGAAACCAGGGGTGTGGACAATTTTTTACAGTAGCGTAGACAGTATTACGTGGATGACCCATTACGTCAAGCCATCTCACGGGAACAACTGCCATTTTACGTGCCATAATGTTTATTAAAACATCTAATCAAAAAGTTGACGGTACAAGGTGTCAATAACTTTTTCTTCTTTTGCATATATACTCGTATACTAGCGATGCTTTTAAGAACTTTCCGTTTACTTTTAGTGCTTTGTATGTCATTGTACGCATTCTCAGTAAATGCTCTAACTAATGATATTGGTGCTACTATAATTACAACTGTAACCACTTTAGCTGGCGATTCACTGAAGAACCGTAATATGATAAGGCTTCTTTAAATATTACGCGACATTTTAAGCTCCTTGATGTTACTTTAAGCCTTTAAGAATACACAACCATTTGCTCATAACCTGGCAAAATGTCTTGTCTAACTCTAAGTATATCTTCAGTTGTAGCTTTGAAGTCTAAAAACAAATATCCACATGGTAACAGAGTTGTCTGTTGGAAAGTACTGGACAAAAATGTTGGTTTGGTAGGCCACATTTGCCTTCATAATGCCTGTATCATAGACTGGTCCCGAAAATTTCAAAACAACACCATGTAGTGTGCATTCCCAGTTATGGTTAGAGTTGCAACATTTAAAGATAAATACTCAGACCCGGACCCGGACCCAGATTTTTCTGGAAGAAAAGCCCGGACCCGGACCCCCCGGAACTTTAAGAATGCAAACTCGGACCCGGACCCGGGTTTATTTTCCGAACAAACCCGGGCCCGGAATTTTTATTACTTAAAACTAAACATGATCCTAATTTTTTAAAGATAGGAAAGAATTTCTGTCTCTATCTATTTCAAAATGGCTCAGTATTTTAATTATTAATGGTCAGTATGCAATGCGAAGTGACTAATGTCATATAAGCATTTTTCACAGGTTCCTGGATGTTGAAGCAATCGTTAACCAAGCAATCTTTGACTTAGGCGATAGATACTAAACTTAAGTTAAATGTCAAATTACTAACTTAAAATGAGACATGTCACGTCTCTGAATCCCGACCATTCCAACCGTTCTTAATTGAGCATTCGTAATCGTAACCCATGTATATCTGCTTACGTTAAATTACTCAACAAAGGTGAAGCCTGTTGACCAACTTTTTCCTCCTGCAGCTTGCTTTTACGTACGACATGCAATAGTTGTGTTAAGAGACATGTTAGGTGTGTTTTGTTTCTAATGTATGCGTAAGTGTTTCACACAGTTAGTGTTAATTGTGCAACTAATATATTTTAGGTACGATACAGTTACTATTCAGAATGTAGGCGTGGGATGTTAATAAAATCACTAAGCTAATTTTGTTCCGGTTATTTTGTCCGGGTGTTTTTGCAATGCCCGGACCCGGAATAATTTGTTATAAAAACCCGGACCCGGAATAATTTGTTATAAAAACCCGGACCCGTATGCGGAATTTATTGAAGCGAAAACCCGGACCCGGATCCGGACCGGAATCTTTTGGCAAAAATTGCCGGAATAACTAGAATACCCGGACCCGGACCAGGACCGGACCAGGACCCGGATGCAACTCTAGTTATGGTACGCATGTATTTACTTTCATGGTATAGATTCTAAGTCACGAATACTGTGCTGAGTTTATTGTGCCTCCACGTGAAAATGCGGCTGCTAATTTTTTATCGTTAGACGCTTCCAGCATTAAATCATCAAGAAAGTCTGTCCTTGGTTGTAAGAAATTCTGCAGGTTACCCTCAAATATCTCCAAGTTTAGTATCTCAGCTAACATTCTCGCGTATATATCTTGAAAAATACTATAACAGTATAGGATTCTGTTAACTTTCCGGTCAAAAATTTGTGGTTCAGCAATCGGTAGATTGTATATTGAGTTTTTCCTCTACCAGTCTGACCACTCAAGATACATATGTGTAGCGGGGGGCTGTCTGAAAATTTTAACAATACCCCCTTTTAAAATTTAGAAAAATTTCATGCCTATGCTACTGTTCCGCCCCTGCATGTAATCGTTTTAGCTTTATAATGGAGCAACAGCTGATATACATGTTGACGAACATAGACAGCATGGTAAGGGATTTGTATGGTGTTTGAATTAATTGTTCTGATTAGCGGGATCAAAAAAGTTGTTAACTTGCAGTGACTGTAGATGTATATCTTCGATTATAATGTGCAAGGCAACTATGTACATATCTATAACTTATACATAAAACAAAGAAAAGAAGAGAAAAAATTTCTTTTGGTGTAAAAAAAGTATTTTGGGTTTTATTAATTTAAAAAAATTGGAAAAAAACCTTTTTACTCAATGTGTCTCTATGTACATGCAGTAACTAATGTTGTACTTTTGTAGATGATATTTGGTCATCCTTCCCGAACAGTTTTGAACACGTCGATTAGCTTTGTAAAGATGTAATGTTGTTAGTTATTACGAAAACATTGAATCCCGCAAGGAAGCCATAATGTTGTCAAACATTACCAATGCTGTATATATCACTTTAATGTAATATACATTTCATTTATTTCAGGGGTGATCATATCATTTTTATTCCAGCAAGTTCTTAAAAAGTTAGTATACAGCTACGTTATAGTGAACCTACTTATATGTTGCTGAATCACGATCGGATTTGATGAATTTTAAAAAGGTGTTGACATGTGTAGAAATAGAAAGTTTAGCTTATCCAGTGTGAGTTTTAATTCGAGTATGTACAATTGTAAATTATGTAAAACAACTGAAAAAAGTATAAAAACAATCAAAACTAATAATAATTTTAGTTTGAGCTATTAGCTAATTTATGGAAATTTTTTTGATATATCTAATTGTTGTCGCCGTAAGGCAGCCAATGTATTTTCATTCATCTAACATGATTTTTACGGACTGTTTAAATCTTATGTTGTATAATCGTTGATGTATTTTAGGCATTCTTACTCAACAGTTAGAGAGTTAGTATATACTTGGGTTCGGTGTATAAACAGTGTTATCATATTTTTAGAAAACTTAGCTTTCCGTAAGGAAGCCTCTAGTGTCTCAAATGCAAAAAAACTTTGTCTATAAGTTAATATTATTATTGTTTTATTTTTAGGAATTCTTATTTCAGGAAGTTCAGTTGATTACTGCTACAGTTAAGTGATTAAGCAGATGGCGAAGAATTATTGAACAGCAGGCCAATATTTAGTGATGTGCCTCGAATCATGTCCGTAACACCTTGACTGTGGTTGGTAAGTGTATTTTTAAGGTTGTTTTTTGTTATAGGAAGGAATTTAGGTTAACTCGCAGGACCTAGTTTAGAATAAAGTGAGGAGAGTGTAGCGGGGGGCTGTCTGAAAATTTTAACAATACCCCTTTTTAAAATTTAGAAAAATTTCATGCCTATGCTACTGTTCCGCCCCTGTTTTAAACATTGGCCCCCTTTTTCAAACGCGAAAAATTTGAATGTTTACCCAATCTATTGATTTTTTGCTCGTCTCCCCCTTCTTGATTTTTGAAATAATCTGGAATTTTGTTTTAAAATTTTTTATGTGTATGTATGTAGCGATATGTACGCTGGATATATTGTTGTTCTTGTTGTTTTGTTGTTTTATATTGTAGTTGGTGGTGGTGTTGTAACTTAGGTGCAGCGCTCTGAATTTTACTTTACAGCGTTGCACCTGGTACATTGAGCATACACAGGCAGACGTATAGGGCGGCACTCGGATGATATGTTAGCTTGCAGCAATTTTAAAATATTTTAAGTAAATCTGCATTACTCGGGCATGCATGGGTGCGAATACTTGTAATAAAGCGAATCCGAATAAAACGTGATTTAAAAAATTATTACCTCCTTACGGATAGTTTTCATAAAAGTGTGGATGCTTATATTTGTGCAGAATGAATTTTTTTCTTAAAGTACTATCGATTACCCTTTTTTGAACAATAATAGAAAATGGTTTTTCTTACAATTTAAACACACTCGAAACCCCTGAGAAGTCAAAATAGTGGGTTTTGTGGATTTCTGAAAATTTATCGAGCAATATTTTGTTTTGAAACCAAGGGTTTTGGGTCAAAACATAAACTTTTAGAGTTTTTAGGGGTTTTAAAAGTTCAAAAACTGTTCTAAAAACTTAATTTCGACGACAAAACAGGTTTTTTGTGAATTTTATTTTACTTGCACAATTTCTGAGAAAACTTTGGTTAATCACGAGATCGATGGTATGCGCAGAATCTGTAAAGATTCCATAGTTTTTCATCTGTTGCAATTAACCTTTAAAACAGCGGGTATATAAGTGCTTGGCACAAGTAGTCAGGAGAGAGAAGGTATTTGGGGAAGTGCTGTTGAATTGCATCGAGGATTTACTAACGCCGGTTTGCTTGAACTATCTGTACTTCATTACGCGGCTGTTAAGGTTCACTGGTTTTAATTTTACTTGTAAGAGGCGCTTTTGATCTGGCATATTTAGAGAATAGTGTGTGTTTGAGTAATTACTAATTGATTTGAATTGACGAAACGCGAGTAACGCGTGTGTATTTTGAACTGAATTTTGGGTGCGCGCTTCGAAGCGAAATTTTGGTGAATAGTTAAGCTGTTAAAGCTTGCAACTGAAATTTTTTTGGTATACCTAAAGAATATGTGGTTGCCGAGTATTTTACTGGTGAGCCGCGCAGATTTTGAGTTGTGTACGAGAAATTCTGATCCTGAAAAGGTATCATATTTGCCTATTTTATTATTAAAAACAACGGAATCGTGTATTCGAGCGATATTATGTGATATTGGTCTAGTGTTTGTGTGAAACGAACATACTAATTAATTTTTGGGAACCTGTTGCTACTGGGCTGAACTAAAAATCTTGTTGAAGTTTCACCGTAACTTGGAAGAAATTTTGATGATAACTTTTGCGACATTGAGTAGAGTAGTTGTCTAGGGATTGAAATTGTCGATCAACAGTGGTTTTATTGATCTATTAGTAATACAACCTGTAAGGGAATCGTATATGTTCCTCCAATCATTATATTTTTGGGTGACAGCGGTACGTATTAATTTTGCGTCAAAGGGTTTCTGATATTCATAGAAGTTCTGGAGTGTGTACGTGTTCCATTTTGGGCGTGGGAGTAGTGACTTTAATTGATTTGTCGAGTGCACTGTACTATTTTTTGTGAGAAATATAGCGTTTTCTCTGCTTTGGTAACCACGAACTTAGGACGGTGTTTCACGGAGTGCCGACCGACTTGAATTGCAATTAAGTTCGCTGTTACATGTGAATGGTAGCACAAATGGTAAAAGTAGTTTATTATGGGTCATCCACGTAATACTGTGAACGCTACTGTAAAAAAATTGCCACACACGTGGTTCTAAGAGCGGGACAAAACGACGATGTTCTTAACCTATAAAGTCTTAACAGAAGGTGTAATTACTTAGCGGGATTTAGCAGCCGCTCCTTAGAAGGAACTAACGACAATGTAGGCACTGTCTGGACACTGTGTTTGACAATAAGAGTTCCTTCGAACAGACACTGTATAATCGTAAAACAAACTACTATCGCACAAACTTTGTGTTATGAAATTTAGCACATATATGATCCATGATTTATGCTAAAACTTCTAGTGGGCCGAAAAATAGTTGGTTATTCACTGTAAATACTTTTCGCAACCACAATTGGTTGAATCACCTCTCAAATGGTAATCTTCCGAGTGACACACGTACAATGTCCCCAATGACAAATTTATAACGAACATCTATATTGGTTTCTAGAAAAAGCATTTCGCGAATCTCGTCTTCGTTCTACGTGGTAACTAGCGAGGAAACAAACCGGTAACTGTTTTCGGTGCCGTTGTAGCTTTCCACCATTGACTGAAGATCATCAATATACCTGAGAGTGTTGTTTGCTGTCAAAAACTAGTAAATTTTACCTTTCAATGTTCGTATAAATCTTTCAGCAAAGAAAGCATGTATTTCCTTGTTGTTTGCGGTATGCATTGACGCCTGCACTTTTACAATATTCGTATACAGGGTGATTAACAAATTATTTACCATTATCTGTTTGAAAGTTTTGGGGTTTAGTATCGTTAAATATGATTTTCAAAGACGCTAAAATGGTAATTGCTGCCTTGTCCTTTTCTAGAGCCACCCATGCATACTTTGAAAAACAATCAATCATTACAAATAAATACTTGACTCCATTATGCGCCGTTCACAATATAACATTTACCCTTGCCACAAAAAATGTCATAAGGTAGGGATAACGCGTGCCAAATTTTAAATTTGTCACGCGTTAACCCTACCCTAACACTTTTTTATGTTAACCCTACCCTAGCGCGTGTCACAAACTGCTCTGTGACAAGCGTTACGGTAGGGTTAACGCTTGTCAGAACATAAACAAACACAACACATACAGTTCACGTGTTGTAATTAGTTACACACATATAAATGTGTGTGTTGCAATTTTTGTAGCGTTAAGGTAGGGTTAACGCTTTTCCAATTTTGTGTCAAATTTAAGAAAAGTGACAAAGTTTTAGTTAAGAGGGCGAGGGGTTAATATTTTTTCAAGAACTTTTTCCTCTGACTTAGAATTTCTCCGGGGGGCTAGGAGTTCTTAAATTTAAGAGGGAGAGTTATTAAGTTACTTTTAGGGCGTAAAAGTAGATTACGCGCATTGCTAAGTCTAAGCCTAAGCGTTGCAAAAATGTATATATGGCTGGTGTGCCTACGCAAAAAACTGTAAATACCCCAGATATGCTACGCTAAATAGCGGATCCAGGGGGATGGGGGTACTTTTTATAAGGTAAAATTGTGTGGTCCCTCCCAACATTACATATTTCCCGCTCAGATAATTTTTTCGTTATAAAATGGTAAGATCTCTAAAAGTTTGACGCTAACAGCATTTACCAGCCCCCGCTTTCCCGCCAGTCCCGCCAGATATTTCTGAATCCGCTTTAATTTTCTAAAAATAAAAATACCGTATTCGCTAAAGACAGACAAATATAGCAGATAAAAAGACAGCAGCCGGGCGAATTTACTATATTTATAGTCGCACAATAGTGTGATATACGGAAATAATATATGTAGGATTCTTGCCTCAGCGTGACTAAGCCTAAGCCTAAGCGTAAGCCAACAAGTCTAAACCTAAGCGTAAGCCAAAATAAATTCCCACCTCTAAAATTTTGAACTAACACTTGTCTTTGAAAATTTTCACTGTAAAATTTTAAACCAACAAAATTCTCGATTTTCCTCTAAAATGCCACAAATTTTGCAACGCTTTAACCCTAGGTTAACGCGTGTGGTCCACACACATATAAATAATATGTGTGTTGTATATAAATATATATAGATGGTAAATTTTCCTTTAACCCTACCTTAACGCGTGTCACAAAGTGCTCTGTGACACGCGTTAGGGTAGGGTTAACAGAAAAAAAGTGTTAGGGTAGGGTTAACGCGTGACAAATTTAAAATTTGTCACGCGTAACCCTACCTTATGACATTTTTTGTGGCAAGGGAAAATTTTATATTGTGAACGGCGCATTACTGTGCCTTAAAAAACTTGACATGTGTGCTAAATCTTCTTGAAACAAATCCTTCAAACCCTTAACTACTGTACGCCGTCATTTGAATCTATATCTACGAGGTTTGTGGAGAGTATATGTTTCCTGCCCTCGAAGCCACCGTTGTACATCGGTGAGCTTAACGTTCAAACCCTGTTTGCGCGTTTTCCGGTACAACTTGGGTGCTGTGGAAAATCTACCGACATTCGTTGTATCGCAATATATTTTTGTAAGATTGTCATCCATTATCATGTTAGTCAACAACACTACAAAAGATTTTAAGACCTGTAATTCTGGTGTCTGATATGTTTCTTGACCACCACTTTTTTATTCCTTTCCCTGTTCATCTCATTATCTCCATATTTAATACTATATATTTTTGATCGCAAACCGACGAATTCCTCAATCGGTACACCTGCCATTTCGTTTTTCATGTTTCCCAACAGCTACACCTTCGTGTTATCAGTACAGCGTAGGCAGTGATCATTAAGGTAGTCGCTTGTATCGAAGGATAATGAATTTGTCTCCATATCTGGGTAGATGTCTTTTGTTTCGACTGAATAGCATAAAGAATCAGTGTCGGAAAAGAGCAGAGTA
Organism: Enoplolaimus lenunculus; assembly: GCA_030248215.1. Lineage (NCBI taxonomy): Eukaryota > Metazoa > Nematoda > Enoplea > Enoplida > Thoracostomopsidae > Enoplolaimus > Enoplolaimus lenunculus. Next base: position 61,597 of record JASANG010003699.1, read on the forward strand.
CATCGGTCACCATATAGCGCCTTCATGTATTTGCAGTGTAGTGGAACCCGTTCATGAGGGTTTCTGATAAATCGAGGACTGTGACCCGACAAAAATTGGTTTACATAGAGTGACTGTCTTGGATGCATTTTTACCGCCACCCCAGATTTTCATTAAATATTGATGACATTGAATAACGGGTATTTCCGGCCAACTTTGCGTTTTTTGGTTCGGTTATGAGGTGAAAACTAACGTAACCGCGACGCTCTGCATAGTTTTTCCAAATGCTAAATTATTTAGGAGCTTGTAAGGGTCCTTCTCACAGTCGCTGGTTGAAATTTTGCAGCTCAGAGTTGAATGTGATGTACCGTTCCATCCATTTCCACTGAAAGATGGAGATTTCGAATGTGTACCTTTTAATACTTCTTTTTGTTAAGGTTTGGAACTAACTTCTCAACTACCCAACTGATAACGTTGAGAAAATGTTTAACATTTGTACAATACGATGATAGAATATCTTATGTTATCTGGAGTCTTTCGGGAACCAGCGGGTAGTCGTTGTGGAAGTTATGAAGTTCTACTGAGTACTCCAGATCGACTTCTAGCGCATATCCTGTATCTCCGACGACATCCACCGTCACCCAATGAATTACATCTATCTCTTTACGCGACATCCATTTGAAAGTGTGACATGTCCGTTTAGGTTGTTCGCATCGAGGAATAGAATTTAGCTGCTTTGTTGCGTCACATTGTATCCGTTGACATAGAGGTTGTTTGTTTTTGCATATTAGTGAGATGTAACTGATACACCTCCGCCAATCCCCTCTTCAAAGAATGAGTATATATCTGTATTGTCGATGAGTTCCAGCTTCGCACCTGTCAGTTTATCGACCATCCACGTAATAATGCGCGCATAGTTGTAAAAAATTGTCCACTGACCCCCTTAGGACCAGTGTCAAAAACGATGCTATAACGAGGGCATGATGGCAACACACCCTGTACTTATAGAGTCGGTTTTGTCCTAACAGTGCTCCAAGGGAGTATGGACAAAACAGAGTCCCTCGGTAGGGACTACTGACAAAACGCAGACTCTGGCTACAGCGTCGTTTCTACGAAATAAATTTTAATATTTTATGCATAGCTTTCTGCTAAAGCAAATATAAAACAATAGGCCCTTCGAACAGTGTCTCGTTACAGTGTAAGGACGTTATGAACTGGGTTCTGTGAGTGTAGCGACATTGGAGACCCTGTAAGCAGGATCTCTGTGTTGTCCTTGGACTCTGCAAAGAGACTAGTTCTAAATATAACATCCTTCCTACAGAGTTCCTGAAAATGACATGCGTCCTTACCCAGACCTGAACGATTTTTTACATTGGTGCACGCACTATTTCGTGGATGACCCATTAAGACATGCGTCCCATGCGAAACTCGGTAGGGTCACGTAGTGAACGGGGCCGAGGTGATACTTTCGATTGTGAAACCCCTGAACTTTTCGAATACGTCATACAATAATAACACATCGGATTTGATGTACAGATCTTGATACTCACCTAGATTCTTGATTTCCATTTCTTTGCATAACGTCTGTGCCCGTTCATAATCTTCGTCAATGATACCATCAACGTTGAGTGTAGACTAGAATGTCGCTTGTGGACGTAGAGCCGCTTCTCTAAGCTGATCCACACTGTGCATGTATACGTAAGGGTATACCCTCTGAGCATCATAAGATCGATATTGTTACCAAAACTTTTGTTGGTTGCAACGAACTTTTTATAGGTTTCGTCTTTACGTTCTCCGTGAATGTTTGTAATGATGACGGTAGAAACCGGATTATGTCAATGAAACGAATCTTCCATCTAATTTATTCGTTTTCTTTGGCGTTATCGAGTATAAGGCGACCCTCTCCGCACTCTCATCGCACGGTTCCTCATCCTCGTCATCGATATCATCTGCTTCGTCTATTATAAAGGAGTTGCAGCAACCTTGACGTTGTGGATTGTTAATCGGTTTCTTAGACTTCTGTTTTATGCTGAACGTTATGTAGTCTTCCATTTCCTTCGCTATGCATTCAATCTCGAGACCCTGTTCTTTACACACTATACGTAGTTCTGCATGAGATTGTGGAAAAACTGTACATTCACAACTGAGTCTGTACTCGATATTGCATTTGAGATGTGCTACTTCTATATGTCGTCCACATAGCTGACAATGGCTGTTTGCTTTAACACCATTTTTTATTTTTTATTCATCCACAGGAAAGATAACATGATAATGCGTTTCGTTAATTAACTCAATCTTCGTCAGTCAACTTAATACCTTTTTATTATCCACGTGCTTCTGTTCATATTATCTTGCGAGCTCGATGACGTGCTGTAAGAACTTCTTGACAATGTTGTCACCGCGATATATAACTACTTCTGCAAACTAGATTTTATCGCTGCAAAACCCGAATACCTCTACTAGTCCAAAGACGCATGGAGTATGATATTGATGTTGGTTGTTATACGATGTTGAGTGTGGGGGTTCGCACGTGTCCATTTTTTGTATAATACGCTCTAAATCTGTGTATATGACATAACGAGCACGTTTCATACAACGCAAATTGTTGAACTCGTGGGTTGAGTTGCGTGAGGGGACATTGATACGAGTTGGTTGGTCGTTAACCCATTCTCACATTGAGTTACCTATAGGCAACTCAGCGCAGTGCATATACGTTAAATAATATATATCGCACCGTGTTTAACAATTGCAACACGTATACATAGTACTAAATCACCACAAGACGTGAGAGCCCCCTCGTGCTCGAGCGTCAAGCTCCAATAGCTGAGTGGTGATGGTATACGCCTCCAACTCCAGTCACTTGAGTTAGAATCCTAGCATAAAAGTAGGTGTCAGGGGAAATAGAAAATATTCATGTGAGAAAGGGTTAAGCGAAAAATTTTCAGTTTACTATCTATAACCATTCTCACATTGAGTTGCCTATAGGCAACTCAGCGCAGTGCATATACATTAAATAATATATATCGAACCGTGTTTAACAATTGCAACACGTATACATAGTACTAAATCACCACAAGACGTGCGAGCCCCCTCCGGCTCGAGCGTCAAGCTCCTATAGCTGAGTGGTTATGATATACGCCTCCCACTCTAGGCACTGGGTTCGAATCCTAGCATAAAAGTAGGTGTCAGGGGAAATAGAAAATATTCATGTGAGAAAGGGTTAAGACATCTCTGCACCTGTTTGTACCGTTGCTGCTTTGCATAGCATGGAAAGAGACATTTTTCACAAAACAATTTCTTCGCCCGATGATTGCGTTGATCATATAACAACGAGTCCAGACTACGAACAGCACATCCGCGTGGTACTCGAGAATCTATCCGGACCGCGTGCTTCGAAATTGTCAAAGTTCCTTGTTATCTCTCCAAACGCGCTTACTATTTCCTCGCTGACGTCAGAACCTGGTAAAATCGCCCTTACTTCGTTGTTGAAATGTGTCGTTATCGTACTTGATGCATCTAATTTGTTGAGTACGCATTCAACGCTGATTCATAAGTTGACATTCAAGCCTCATTGATGATGTTGTAACTTCTCCACGAGTTAATGAACAGGGTGAGATCGCTGATGACATGCTTGAACATCACATAGTAGCTGCAGAGGCGGCCTTTAATGGGCCATCCACGTTATATTGCGCGCGCTAATGCAAAAATTTTCCATCCACCCGGTAGGGATCTGTGTTCAAATCAAAGCTGCAACTAGCATGTAGGTACAATTTTGTGCGGTACGTGGACACTATTATTGTCCCGACACTGACCGAATGGAGTCGGGTCAAAAGATAAAAAATTATGCAAAATAAATAAGTGTATATAATTTGCAGAAAAATTCAAATTTTGGCGGCAGTATTTAAATTTGGGTGGGAAAATTCAAATTTTGGCGGGGAATTCAAATTTTGGCGGGAAATTCAAATTTTGCCAGGAGAATTTGAATTTTGGCGGCAAATTCAAATTTTATGCGGGAATATTCAAATTTTGGCGGGAACATTTAAATTTTGGCGGGAATATTCAAATTTTGGCGGGAACATTCAAATTTTAGCGGGAACATACAACTTTTAGCGGACAATTTAAATTTTAGCGGCAAAATTCAAATTTTGGCGGGATCGTAAATTTTGACGGGAAATTCAAATTTTGGCGGGAAATTAAAATTTTGGCGGGAAATTCAAATTTTTGCGGCAAAATTCAAATTTTAGCGGGTACATTCAAATTTTGGCAGGAACATTCAAATTTTAGCGGGAACATTCAAATTTAGGCGGGAACATTCAAATTTTAGCGGGAACATTCAACTTTTAGCGGGACAATTTAAATTTTAGCGGCAAAATCAAATTTTGGCGTAAAAATGCACATTTTAGGAACGAAATTAAAATTTTGGTGGGAATTCGAAATTTTTGAGGAAAAACTAAATTATGAAGAAACCTAAAATTTTGCGAAAAATAAAATTTTTTAAGCAAACTATCTATATAGCAGACATTCGATGCCTATTGTACAGTTGAGTGGGACATTCAAGGCAAACATCGACGGTATAAAAATGTCCGCTACACCATCTACACAAAAGTTGCAAAATCCGCGCAGCTAACTATATTGTAGGACGTTGCGTGAGCAAAGCGCACGCGTTATAACGTGTGAGTGACATAACGTGGATGTTCCACAAGCGCCTTTGCCCATTGCCTCAACTTGAGTGTTTCCTCTTTGTCCACCGTTGTGGTCGGTTGTTTGCATCCAATAATGTCGTCTGGCATCGCCTGCTAGTGCTCGGTCCGTCCAATCTTCTTTGTTGGTGGTTGCTCGTTGCTGTCCCCATTTCTGCGTTTTATTGCAGATTGCTTCGACTGCTCACCACTGTCTTGGGTTGTGTGCTTTGATTGTTGAATATCGCTTACTGCCACTGCAACTGCTTATTTGTGCTTCCGCTTCATGTGTCTGGTGAGCGCATCTTTTGTTGCAGACGTCTTTTCGCATCGATCGTACGACCATTCCACCATTTGGTGTGTAGACAGTGTGTGACTGGACATCTTTATCCCGTCGAGTTGACTTGCTTTTCCATACGTCGCATACAAACGCCATCGCTTCTAAGAAATACGTATTAAAATAACTTGTAGTGGAAAAATCAAAACTGAACAGAATGCTAAAACTAACTTGCTTTTATGCTCTTAATTAAATAAGTTTAAGCCAATAGAAATGCTAGAAACATTTATTTAGTAATAAGTTCCACCTAACCCCATAAGGAACAGCATCAAAGTACACATTCTAGCTGGAGGCAAGGTACAGTTTCACAGCTGTACTAACATAGTGTTAATTGTCTAGACTCTGTCGGAAGGGACTCTCGATAAATACATGTTGTCTCTAGGATGTGAGGACATTACGTTAGCACACGCGCACACATTTAAAAAGACACGCTGTGCACACATATTCACACGCATCATTCAACGCAAAAAATTGAGTCCCTTCTGAGGGACTATGGACGATAACAGTTCCCGATAATGATGTCAGGACAAGTAAATATATAAGCCTGAAGCATATTCATCGTCAAAAGGTTCAGACAATGACATATTGACATCTCAGACAGTGTATAAAGAGAGTGGGTAGGGACAACGCGGGCATCCAAAAGCGAGGGACATTTTTTACAAATGTGCGTGCACTTTAACGTGGATGACCCATAACACAGATATCAAACTTATCTTTAAAGCAAAATAACTCCATCTCCACACTTACCAATCTAATTCTCTGCAAAATTAAACAATTAAAAATTGAACATTGAACGTTACTGCCTTACTAGTCTCACATTTTCAAACTTGTTTACAACTGACAGAAAGCTGACAAAATTGTCGCCACAAATTGGATGTTACAGTTTCGCCACAAATTGAATGTTACACTTCAACCAGTTCGTTGTCTCACACTTGGTTTTTGGTTTATTTTTATCAAAAGATGTTTGTTTTGTCAGAAGTTACACCTTAAAAAAGTCTAATAAAATTTAATCTTTGATTGAGCCTGCATAGTTATCCTTTGGATAATCGAGTAAAACTTGGATTTTAACCATCGTAAGGTGAAATCCGCTAGTGAACTTTTCTCCAGCCAGCAATAAAAATTTAATGTTGAATTACTCCGGGGAAAAAGGTTACCGGCCAAATAACAAACACATTGTTATAAAAACTTTCGTCGCTGGAAAATTATGAACAATAATTTAGTGCTAGATTATTTAGATTCCAACCTGAAAATACAAAATCACTACAACTCATAAATCTTTAATTAAATAAACATTCTATGCATTTTAAAAAATAGACCTCCCAAGCAGAAGCTGAACTAACTACAACGTACTCTTAAAACCGTCGAAGAAAGCTGAAATTAACGGTTTTTACGATCGTGGTGTGGTAAACGCTTTCGCTAGTCATTAATTTATAAGCTTTGGTTTTACCATCTATAGTAACAATAAAATATGTGCAAACGAATTGAAAGGATACACACCAATTTGGCGGACCACGTGGTTGAAACGGGTGGCTATTGCATTGGACTTATCTATACGTTCTAATTTTTCTTCCTAAAATCTTATAAACGGTTTCAAATTTTTGTCCTAAAAAGCAATATTAAAATACTAAATAAATGCAATCGGGACTGATATAAATATGTCAAAATTTTTGAAACAAGCACCCCAGAAAAAGAGCTTTTAAAAAAGACGGCCTTCAGGCCGTCGAAAACTTATTGAGGTTGGCCTAAATAAAGTACTGTGTTTAGAGATACCCGGTGGCCCAAAAACGGGCACGGACATTTTCTGGGCTTTTCCCAGCTATCACAATGTTATACCCGTATAGAGGACTCCTCTATTCTAAAAAGTTGTCCGCTTCCTTTTTAACTGCATTGTTGGCTGAATGTTTTATCCGATCGAACTTTTTAATTTTTATCAAACCGGCCAGGGTACGTTATGACTTTCAATAGCAGTACCGTTTTCATGCTGTTTTCAGGGGCTGCTTGCTAAAATTTCATAAGCAATATTCAAATTAACATTTTTCGTCATTTGGTGTGCAGCCATATACATTTACCCAGAGTGCAATTTAAAATTTCGCATTATTTAGAAAATTTTTGTTGGTACGCAAAAAGGTATCCGTACGTTTAAGAGAAGCTGTTTTAACATTGTGGAAATGCAAAGTTGCGGTTCAAACAGTACTGCAGAATGTTTTTAGCCCACTAGCAAATTATGTAAGCAAAGTGCAACGGAATATTGCCCAAGCATCAAAAAGATAATTCGACTGTTAAACAGAACTGTCAAGAAAAACGATCGGGAATTTCGGAGCAGAGTAAGGGTGATTTATACACAAAAAATTGACTTGCAATTTCAAGGCTCTTACATTCTGAAATTTTCCAAACTAACAAGTATATAATTTCAAACACAAATTATGTTAGAAAGATCAGAACTTCGTGTCTGATATTTTTAAATATTAAGTTTCCTACGTTGAACTATTTACTGTTGCGACTTTCTAACGACCAGGATGTAATCAGATGGTCAGAATAACGGTAACGGATAGTGATCAAAATAACGGAAAAGGAAAACGGATATTGAAGTATAAAAGCTTTAAAGATATTTTATTGTTCTGCCAACACAATAGATTCGGGCCACTATTCAGCGGGCTTCCGAAAATTAAAAGAATTGCGGATGCATCGAAACTTTTCGGATTTTCGATGAATTTTGTAATTTTAATTTCATTTCGAACAGTTGCAGCATATCTGTATTAAAAACTGCCAGATATATACGTTAATTTGAACTAATATTGAACTTAAAATAACAGAATTTCAGTTATTTTATAACGGAAACGGAAACAGACGCCAAAATTTAGTTTGTTGTAACTTTAAGTGATACATCATTTTTGAATGAGCAAAATTTGCCAAACTGAAGATTAAATGCCCAATTTCACTTCTAATGGAGTATACGTTTTTTGGCAAGACTGTAATGAAGTAGGCTTACGCTTTAGGCTAATTTTTTTCTCCAGCTTAAGCTTGGTTTTAGACCTTATCGCGTTGAGGTTTTATAGTCTTCAAATTAGGCTTGTCAATGAGCGTAAGCTAAGGTTGTGCCCTTAACAGTAACAATGTTCAATATTTTGAAGACATTTGAAATTGACAGATTAATGTACTTTGCGATTTGTGGAATATATTTTTGACACAAATAATGGACATAAATCGAGGAAAATGAGCAACATTAACAAGACGCAGGCAATTATGTGACAGATACACTAGGAACACCTCTTTATTCAAATTTTGTCGGCAAATTCAACGTTTGACGGGGAAATCAAATTTTTTTCAGGAAATACAAACTTTGAGCCCTGTTAACGTTACTTTATCTCTTGCCTCTGCAGATATTTACGGAGCGAATATATCTTCCTAACCCTTCCCTTGAACACGCTCATGCTCAAAGGTTTGAAGCTGTATATGCAAAATATCATAAAATAATTATCCGGAAAGTCAAAATTCCAGTCTCTATCAACCAAACGTCAGTTAAATAAAGTGATCTTGGTCAAGTTTAAGTTCTACAGTGAACATTCCGAATTTTTAAAAACTGATTTTATCCTCAAGGCACATGAATTTGTTGGTCCCAAAGCTAACGCCTTAACAGCCGAATTGTGAACCCGCACCGTCCATTTCTTGGACTGTTGCAATTATTTAATACAATGATCGAAAAATACAAAAGGGCCCAAAAAGAAAAAAGAAGAAATAAACCGAATTTACAAGATGTGCGCACCTTGAGTTTAGACAATAACGAATATTCGTATTCTAAGTGGACTTAATCCGAACCTAAATCTCCGTAGGAGCTAGCGGATTCAACCACAAAGGTGTCTTTGGCGAGACCGGAATATTTTCTGGCGCGTATGAGGATCCCTAGGCTTGCGTTTTCGTTACGGACGTTTTACATTGACTCTTGGTCTTTATTTCTGCGAAAAATAATCAGACCTAAATGAAGATACCTTACTTTTCTTGAAATTGCAATAACGCCGCAGATAAACCGTGTGATTGGGAACAATAGTTATTTTATGCTCTTTCTTATTCTATTTAGTGAGGATCTGAATGCAATTGGGTTAAAACCCGGTAGAGTCGAGCTGGACTAAACCAAAGTCTAACCCAGCTGCCTTTTACAAAATAAGTTTCCTAATTGATAGATACAACCGAGTCTATTTGACTCTGAAATTAAAAATTTGGAAATAATCTGCACCAGGGAAGCCCGTGCAGCGTTTGCACCGACCCACTCGATGCGAGCGCTATTTATGAAGAAAGGAAAACAGTCCATAATTTTAACTATCACAATACCCTTACATGCTGCCCAAATAAAAAATGAACCGAGCATGGAAGTTTTATTCAAACCGCATGTTAAAAACCATTGGCACCCAGTTGCGCAACCTTGCAAACATCTTATAGCGTATAGAAACAACATATATCAAAACATACTTTCACCATTTATATAATAACTGCTATCATGTATGAGAAGCACCAATACAAAAAACACTGATGTAAAAACCAGTTGTAACACACGCTACTTCATCAAATCTCACGCGCTCACCATTTTGTTGACTAGCTAAACATCTTTTTTGCATAAACCGAAATATAATTCAAAATATTGTCCTAGAACAAAAGGTTACCTACAGATGATATTAACAGACAAACACAATTTTTTAATATCATATGGGGTCTACATCAGACAAAATGTTACCCAATAGTCTAATATTAACAAAACGTGTTCAAAGATGCCCCGGTTATAACGTGAACGCCGCATAACGCACATCAGAAATATAAAATTGATAATATAAGACTAGGATAACTGTCATGAATATGCACACGTTTCCTAACCATTTAATCACTTCATGAAAATTGAAATTTCTACAGTGTTACCGTCAAGGTATATAAAACTCGAATGTCATATGACATTATCTTACAAGCCACCGCTCTGAAATGATCAATGTGTACAAGGAACTGTATGTAAAGTGACACTGTGAGACATTAATGCGAATATCATATGATATTCCAAAATTTCAACGAATATCATATGATATTCAGCGAGACAGTGTATTGTTTGGGTGTGGTAAATGATTGGAAAGTCGACAGCAGAGGCACAGATGTACTTTACACATTAAATACACGCCTGCAAAACGTTTCCGACCCAAAATCACTTACAACCATTGCTTAATAATTCAAAAATTAAAATTTCACATTCTAGTATCATATGATATTCAATAGGACAATTTGTGTATGTTACCTCAAGTACTCTCTAAAAACATTTTACTTAAAAAAGTAAGCAATATTGTCCTACAAAAAAATTTAGGCTTATTTTACTTAATAATAAGTATTTCTTTACTAAAACCATGCCAATTTGTATTGTTTTACTTAAAATTTGTTTAGCTATAATTTTACTCAAAATTCATCTGTGTATTTATATACGCATTTCTTCTGCTTGTGTGTTTTTGGCAGGTATTTAACGTTTTTGTTCGTTATTTCCGTTAATATTTGAATTTTGGCGCCTTAAATTTGTATTTTTGTGTATTACCAGTTGTGTATTGAGATGAGATTAGATGTGCGGTTGTTACTTGAGTTTATTTCATTAGATGGATCACGCCAAGGATTTTAACCAGGTTATACCCAACGGAACATGTTAGGGAGCAGTAAAATTTCAACATTGACCTGGAAGAATTTTGCATGTAGATTAGAGCAGCCAAGACATTTACCCAGTGAGCAATGGTTATTTACAAACTTTGTTCAGCTTTGCGCCTTTTCATCCTAACACGAATGATTTGAATCAACTCAGAATTATGAGTTTTGATAGTTCTAACTCAGATTAAGTACTTCAACACATTCGGAGTTAAAATCAACTCACTGGATTTTACAGTGTGGTTCCATACTCCTGTCTAAGTTAATAACAACTCTTGATTCTCATAATATATTATTTCTCGCATTGTAAATGACGAAGAGACTTATGCGTCATCCATTTTATCGTGTGCCCCGCATGTGGAAATTGGCGACGCCAATTTCCCACTTGATTTTCGGAAAACTCTACAAGCGGGGAATTGAATTTGAAAAACATTCAATTTCCCATAACCCTGTATTTTTCAAAATCGAATGGTAAATTGATAAGATAAATTGAAGTCAATTTACCTTTTGCTAAAATGAAACCTGTACAAAAAGAAAATTGAAACACTTCTTGGATTCAATTTCCCATTTAAGTCACATTTATCAGCATCAAAAAGGAAATTGAGACACTTCCAAATTTCAGTCGACAAAATTGATATTATCCCTATTTTAGAATTATGATAAAACTTTTAGATTATAAAATTATTATATTTTTCCTCACAGTCTGTGTTTTAAAAATGAGTATTGAAAGACTAACGACGGAAGAATAAAGTTCAAAAGGTCATTCATTGGGTCATTGCAAAACCAACCACTCGACCAAATTTCATTTTCTCAATTCCCCGCTTGTAGAGTTTTCCGAAAATCAAGTGGGAAATTGGCGTCGCCAATTTCCACATGCGGGGCACACGATAAAATGGATGACGCATTATATTTAAAGCTACGACAATTTACCCCGTAGGCGCTCCTACCCCGTGCACATGGGCCCCCGGCAGAATAAAATGCCATGCAATTGCGAAAAGTATACCACTTTAGGCGTCATTCAGGCTTAGGCATAAACTCATTCTTACGCTTAGATTTAGACTTAGGCTTAAGAATATGCTTATGATTCTGTTGCGGCTCCGTTCTATACATTGGCCACCAGACCCAGACTTTCTAAACCCAGCAAGGTGTGGTTTGTGTAGAAACTGTTTAACTGATTATTTTAACGTTATCACTGGTTTTAAATGTGTGAATGATTACCGCCCCTTGGTTCCGACAACAATCGTGTTCTCAACCTTAGTAACATGTTATTAGCTGGCGATTATTAGCACGATGCGTATGTATCCCAGCGTCTAACGTTTTGCTGAGTGTAAGGAACGATCCTTTCTTCTTCAGCCGGCACATATATACCATACTTCAGGAAAAAGGAAAAATCATGTGATTGTATCTGACCTAATATCACATCAAAAGAACTATTCGTAAAATATACATACCAAGGGTTTGAAAATCAGAATATGCTTTTTGATGCTGGTTAAAATTTTGAGGAAGAGGGAAATGCCTGGCCGTGCCGCAGATCTAAGGATATCTGGGTATTACATATTATCCCGATTTCACGCATTCCAGGGACCGTTGTTATAACAAATCGTATTGAATCTCAATCCAGAAAATTTAA
>JASANG010002602.1:0-73824 GCA_030248215.1 Enoplolaimus lenunculus
TAGGCATATTTCACAGTCTAAGATTCCCAGTCTCAAATTTCCCAACTCACCCTGTCACACAGTGGGCATGCTTCTACAATTAATATGGGCCAGCAGGCTTATCGAGAAGCATGGAACCGTAAGCCTCCACTCTAATAAGTTAGTTTCAACAAAGAATCCACACCAGCTTCAAAGAATTTATTTTTCAAATGCAGTTATAAAATATTTCACTAGTTATCCCATTTCTGATGCACAATTCCAAATTGACATTGCTTAGTTCAAGTTGAAACACAAATCGAAAAAATCATAATTTTACGAAAATGATTTTGATTTAAAATAAAATTTGTCAAAAAAGAAAGATAAAAATGTCAACAAAATCCTCAACCAAATGTATGGTAAAAATACATTGTAAATAACGTCAGAAAATATTCAAGTTTAATTCCCCACAAAGCAGGATTAACAGGTGACAAATCCTTGAGGGAGAATCCATTAGCATACATACTGTAGCAGTCCGAGTCGTTTTAGAATTTGAATTTCAATAAGTTAATTGTTTATCAAGAGTCGATAATGATTTCAACAAGAGTCTGCAACTGGGTGCATTCTGTGTAGAAATGAAGGCCAATGTTAAATTAAGGGGCGTAACAGTAGATTAAGCGTTTTCTTAAGCCTAATCATAAGCCTAAGCGTTGCAAAAACGAGTTCCTAAGCGTAAGCCTAAGCCTAAGCAAAAAATGTAATCTAGAATCTAAACCTACTCTTTTATAGATTCACCAGAATCCTGGACGCCCCTTAAAGTAACATGGGCCCAAATGAATGCACCCGGCACGCGTTGTATTTTTCCTTTACCCCCTCCTCATTTGGGGGGGGGGTGTTGAAACCTTGAACGCAGGCAAATACTGTTGCGATACACAGTGCAAACATTGTTCAATATATTCTTGATTTACGGTTAACTGAGTTCTGTGTGCAGTTGACCCCCTCTAAACTAGAAGAGGGGTGCATGGGCAAAACGCAACGGGCGGCAGCACTTTTTAGGCCACACGTATTTTTGGAAGTTGCACACTCTTATCATCGACTCTTGATTTTAGTATCCCTTTTTACCAGGAGCGTATGCACACGCTTTCAATTTGGGACGGTATAATGTCCATAAAATGAATTTTTTTTTTCAACCTCAAGAATCCTGGTTATTCCTAATCCTTGTAAATAGTTCGTGATTTTACTATTATTTTAGCGCAATCACAGCTCCAAAGTTCGATCTCAATGTACCGCTATCAGGCTCTGGTTCAGCAACGCGGCAACATCACCGTTTTAGCGTTTTTCCTTGTGTAAAAAAAATTTCGAGAGAACGCTTGAAGACCAACAATGTCTCAGGTTAAATTAGGTTAGAAGAAACAATAAGGTAATTTTTTTACACTAGAGTGAAAACTGGTTCAAAACTTAGGCCAAAGTTTGGTTAGGTGGTTAGGTTAAGTTAGGTTACGGTAAGATGGGTTCGATCTCGATGTATACGCCCTGCCGTTTGTAACAAAAAGTAGTTGCGAGAAACTGTTTGTAGGGAACATGATGACTTTTAGACAAAAAGTATGCAACTTAGCAGTAATCGCTTGGCGGTATGCACCAATGCCCGGCACCAGTCTAAGGGTGAGGGCTCTTCCAACTCCAGGGTGGACGCATCAGCACAATATTTTGAATTAGTTATGATCGAAAATTAAGCAATGCGATTAAACCTTATACCGACATAATGCGTCGTTCACAATAATTTTGTCAACAATGCCGCAAAATCGATATAGCATTGGCCAAATGACAAGTTAATCTTCTTGCGTACATTGCTTTTCTACACAGAATGTAACCCAGTTGCATATTATTGTCCAAACAATCATTAATATATCAATAGTATAAATATTTATTCCTCAAACATTTGTATATATATATATAAATTGATTAGGTTTTAATCGACAATTTTCTTGAGCACTTTAAGAAACGTTCCCGATTCATATGCGATCTGTTTACCCTGTAACACTTTGGCAGGCATTGATATTTTTTCGTTAAATGGAGCGCTACGGCCGTTTTCGCACCGCCGCCGCCGCCATCGCCGGCTTTTTTCGCGCCTCCGCCTGAGCCGCCGGCACCGCCTGATTTACCGGCACCACCGCCGCCACTGCCTGCGCCTTTCGCACCGCCTTGAAACAAGTTTTAAGTGACACAAATTTACACATATGATTAACAGAACTCTTTTGCCAATTGGCGCATATAATAATGTAAGCGAACACAAATCTCCTTTAGATGTTTTTTGTAAATTGATCAAAGCGACGCGATAGCAAATCTAGCACAAATATTGACTGCAATTTCTGGTTCGATTCCTCCCAAATGAAACCCCTCATTACGCGTCTGGTTATTCGTTTTAACATAATCTCAAGCGTACCTGCTTTAGCACCACCAGCACCCGCCGTTTTAGCTCCGCCAGTGGCTCCTTGCGCCTTCCTCCCCCTCTTTTTTACACCGCCGCCATCCCGCTCCCCTACGCACCGCCCCCCTCCGCTCCCCCTTCCCTGTTCTCTTGCTGTGCTGCGCCTCCTCCTGGTGCCGTCCGATGAATCGATAATGGTGGGATGTTGAACGCAACTCCTCCTTTTTATTTTAGGAGCCGGCGCAGCGGCAGCTGCAGGAGGAGCGCCGGCTGACTCTGGGTCTTCGGTTGGTAATAATTCTGTGGGCTAAAACAGGAGGGTAAATATTTGCAAATCCCATCGGCACCTATCATTCGTCTCTAGCGACGGCTTTTCAACAATCTAGCTAACGGCCACAGTTGCGAGATTTTCAAACAAAACCGTAGCTATCGTCTGAAGGTTTTTAGGAGCTAGAATATGCTAAAATTTTCAAAATGAAACCATTTGTGGACGAACAGGGGATGTTTTTTTTATGCTTCGAGATTTTTCGTCGTATCCCGCACAGAATATACTATGAACAATAACTGAAACTGGGGCCATGTTACTTTAAGGGGCGCGTACAGGTTTCTGGTGGGTCTATAAAAGAGTAGGTTTCATTCTAGATTACAATTTTTTGTTTAGGCTTAGGCTTAGGAACACATTTTCGTTACGCTTAGGCTTAAGCTTTAGGTTTAGGGATACGCTTAATCTATTGTTACGCCCTTTAAAGTAACATTGGCCCAGTTTTGCAGTTAGTTGTTCATAGTATATTCTGTGCGGGATACGACGAAATAATTTTGAAGCATTAAAAAATACATTTCCTTGTTTGTTCACAAATGGTTTCATTTTGAAAATTTTAGCATATTTGAGCTCCTCATAACCTTTATACGATAGCTACGGTTTTGTTTGAAAATTGCAACTGTGGCCGTTTAGCTAGATTCTTGAAAAGCCGTCGCTATAACTAATGATAGGTGCCCTATGGTGATTTGGAAATATTTACCCTCCTGTTTCAGCCCACAGAATCATCGACCGAAGACCCAGAGTCAGCCGGCGCTCCTCCTGCAGCTGCCGCTGCGCCGGCTCCTAGACTAAAAAGGACGGAGTTGCGTTTCAAGATTCGACCATTATCGATTCATCGACGGCACCAGGAGGCGCAGGCACAGCAGGAGCAACAGGAGGAGGAGGCGGAGGCGGAGGAGGCGGTAAACCGTCAGCGATGCGTAAAGATGGCGGCGCTCCGGCGAAATCTGCTCAAAAAGGAGGCGGAGGAGCGGCAAAGGCGCAAGGAGCCACTGGCGGAGCTAAAACGGCGGGTGCTGGTGGTGCTAAAGCAGGTACGCTTGAGATTATGTTAAAACTCTAACCAGACGCGTAATGAGGGGTTTCATTTGGGAGGGAATCGAACCAGAAATTGCAGTCAATATTTGTGTCGTTTGGCTTATCGCTCGCTTCGATCGAATTTTTACAACAACATCTTAAGGAGATTTGTGTTCGCTTACATTATTATATGCGCCAATTGGGCAACAAGTTTTGTTAATCATATGTGTAAATTTGTGTTACTAAAACTTGTTTCAGGCGGTGCGAAAGGCGCAGGCCGTGGCGGCGGTGGTGCCGGTAAATCAGGCGGTGCCGGCGGCTCAGGCGGAGGCGCGAAAAAGGCCGGCGATGGCGGCGGCGGCGGTGCGAAAACGGCCGCAGCGTCGATTCAACGAAAAATATCAATGCCCGCCAAAGTGTTACAGGGTAAACAGATCGCAGATGAATCGGGAACGTTCTCAAAAGTGCTCAAGAAAATTGTCGATTAAAACCTAATCAATTTATATATATATACAATGTTGAGGAATAATATTTATACTATTGATATATTAATGATTGTTTGGACAATAATATGCAACTGGGTTACATTCTGTGTAGAAAAGCAATGTACGCAAGAAGATCAACTTGTCATTTGGCCAATGCTATATCGATTTTGCGGCATTGTTGACAAAATTATTGTGAACGACGCATTATGTCGGTATAAGGTTTAATCGCATTGCTTAATTTTCGATCAGAACTAATTCAAAATATTGTGCTGATGCGTCCACCCTGGAGTTTGGAAGAGCCCTCACCCCTGACTGCTGCGGCATTGGTGCATACCGGCCAAGCGATTACTGCTAAGTTGCATACTTTTTGTCTAAAAGTCATCATGTTCCCTACAAACAGTTTCTCGCAACTACTTTTGTTACAAACGGCAGGGGCGTATACATCGAGATCGAACCCTCCTACCGTAACCTAACTTAACCTAACCACCTAACCTAACTTTGGCCTAAGTTTTGAACCAGTTTTCACTCTAGTGTAAAAAAATTACCTTATTGTTTCTTCTAACCTAATCTAACCTGAGACATTGTTGGTCTTCAAGCGTTCTCTCGAAATTTTTTCTACACAAGGAAAAACGCTAAAACGGTGATGAAACCGGCCGCGTTGCTGAACCAGAGCCTGATAGCGGTACATTGAGATCGAACTTTGGAGCTGTGATTGCGCTAAAATAATAGTAAAATCACGAACTTTTTACAAGGATTAGGAATAACCAGGATTCTTGAGGTTGAAAAAAAATTCATTTTATGGACATTATACCGTCCCAAATTGAAAGCGTGTGCATACGCTCCTGGTAAAAAGGGATACTAAAATCAAGAGTCGATGATAAGAGTGTGCAACTTCCAAAAATACGTGTGGCATAAAAAGTGCTGCCGCCCGTTGCGTTTTTGCCCATTCACGCCTTTTCTAGTTTAGACGGGGGTCAACTGCACACAGAACTCAGTTAACCGTAAATCAAGAATATATCGAACAATGTTTGCACTGTGTATCGCAACAGTATTTGCCTGCGTTCAAGGTTTCAACACCCCCCCAAATGAGGGGGGTAAGGGAAAAATACAACGCGTGGCATGTGCATTCATTTGGGCCCATGTTACTTTAAGGGGCGTCCAGGATTCTGGTGAATCTATAAAAGAGTAGGTTTAGATTCTAGATTACATTTTTTGCTTAGGCTTAGGCTTACGCTTAGGAACTCGTTTTTGCAACGCTTAGGCTTATGATTAGGCTTAAGAAAACGCTTAATCTACTGTTACGCCCCTTAATTTAACATTGCCCACAAAACACAGGCCCACCTTGAGACTCTTGTTGAAATCATTATCGACTCTTGATAAAAAATTAACTTATTGAAATTCAAATCCTAAAACGACTCGGATTGCTACAGTATGTATGTTACTGGATTCTCCCTCAAGGATTTGTCACTGTAATCCTGCTTTGTGGGGATTAACTTGAATATTTCTGACGTTATACAATGTATTTTTACCATACATTTGGTTGAGGATTTTGCTGACATTTTTTCTTCTTTTTTGACAAATTTGATTTTAAGTCAAAATCATTTTCGTAAAATTATGATTTGTTCGATTTGTGTTCAACTTAAGCAATGTCATTTGGAATTGTCATCAGAAATGGGTAACTAGTGAATATTTTATAACTGCATTTGAAAAATAAATTCTTGAAGCTGTAACTATCTCGTTGAAACTAACTTATTGAGGGGGGCTTATGGTTCCATGCTTCTCGATAAGCCTGCTGGCCCATATTAATTGTAGAAGCATGCCCACTGTGTGACAGGGTGACTTGGGCACTTAGAGACTGCGAATCTTAGACTGTGAAATATGCCTATGTTTTGGCTTGCGAGTACCTTAGGCTTAGGCTTAGGCTTAGGCTAACGCTAACGCTTAGGCTTATGCTTCGGCTTAGGCTTAGGCTTAGACTTCGGCTTAGGGTTAGGTTTAGCGAGAAAGCAACTGTAAGTGGTATAGGCCGATATGTTTGTCTCCTGTAAGCCGATTAGTTTACTATTTGGCGTGTAATTTACCGTCGAAATTTGACTAGAAACCGTTTTTGTGTATGTTTGTTATGGTATAAAAGCAGATGTTTGTTGAGTAGTTTATAAATATTTGAGTATTAACTCCATGTGGGATTTATAGTATATTTTATATCTGATAACAGTGTTTGTATCGATGAGAGAAAAGAATGTTTTTATTAAATATATTTACAACATAATAAAAATTGGAATAAAGCAAAAAAATAGCAAAAATATTCACAAGTTAGACTTGTGGGGTTTGGTTTATGAATCACATTACCAGGGTATTTTGAAATGTTTTCAGCTTTTGAAGCACAGAAATTCGGCAACAGATATCGCAACAAACAAAGAATTCTATGTTAACAAAATTTTGTTTCGTCTTTGGACCCATCGGCCCATGTAAAGATTAGGAGCGGAACGTTTTTTTTGCTGGACTGCCATTGTGTAAGCTTATAAGCTGTAGACGTATTTTTGCCTACGCTTAGGCTTAGAAATTAATTCGTTTTTTACGCTTGGGCTTAGACTTATAGGCTTAGGAATATGCATATACTATTGTTACGGAACTATTCTATACATTGGTCCGTCTTTGTAAAAATTCTTCTCTCTCGCGTTATTACCAGTTTCTGGTTGAACGCAAAATTGTCGTCAATCCAGTAGGGGATCATCCCTATATATGATAGGGCCATCTCAGTAAATGACAGATGGTCATCCCACTATGTTAAAAGGGGGTACTCCGGTATACCATAGGGAGGAAGACAAGCTTTCTCGTGGGAGAGGCGAAACTTTTGCCCATATCTTACAAACGGAGCCAAACTTTAAAATGGCGATTTACATTTATTTCTCGGGGGGGGGGGGCGGAGAGTCCATCTGTCCCTCCCCCCACCGGGATCATTTTCTCAAGCATGAGGTAAACTTGAATTTTTCTCAATAGTATTGCGTACCACATATACCCATTGGCCATAATTTGCTGGCTTCAAATCCGACCGGAACCGGAAATAATTGCTAAAAACTGCATCTGTAATATTCGGAACACTGGCTTCATAAGATTGGCCAAATAAAGTACCATAGCGATACGCTATGTATAGTGCAACAACGCCACTAACTGCAACAAAATATGCAATTAGTAAGCATACAGGTGCAATTAGTGCAACTGCATTTAGTGCAATTCTACTTCTATTACCTACACGCATTCCAGGGGCTGCAGGCGTTAAACTTGAATGCTTATACAGTGTAATACCTGTAGTAAATAGGACAAACCCTATCGCCATACGAATTGTAATAGGAGGGGCTTGAAAATAAACAATATTACAAATAATAACAAATAACCGTTTCGATAAATTAATAACAGCGTGCGTTAACGGTGTAACATACTGCAAAATTGCAATCGAAGTTAAATTGCATGCAACATGATTACTCGATGCAAGCACAAGACTTAGCGCAACTTGAACTTGAGTTAAATAAGCTAAAATTGACAACACATAATGTTCGCTAGGACCGGAGCGAAATAACCAAAACAGTAGCAGTTGTTTTACAACTATGACCGGGACTAAAATTTTAATCCCGTATAACGATAAAAGCGCGAACCGTGGCACTTTTCCAATTGGTCCTAAAAGTTTCAAATGTACATTTCGAACGGGAAACGCAATATTTGACGCAGCAGCCATCGCAAGTCCCCAAATGTTAAATGTTAAATCGGATGTAACGAAAATTATTGCGCCGATACACATGATCAGGATGGTTATTAACGAATATGTTGTTATATTACCGGTAGTCGTAGCGGTCGTAGACGTACTCTGGCAGTCTATAACCGAATGATGGCTACGATTTCGACAGTCTGCAGGATCGGCTGGCGTTGTCGTAGGGACGAATTCTACTTGGGTACAGGATGATTCGGCGTCGTCACTTGTGGGTAGGCGTCTGTAGCCTTGGGCTTCGTATTTCGACGAGTTATTGGTGACGGATGTTCGGGTTAAATAGTTGATGATGAAAAATGCAAATACTGGCTCGCAAGCTTTGATTACTTGAGTTGAGCTTGAACTGAACGCAGCGTAAGCGGCGTTGGTCGTTGCGTTTGCGACGACGTGTGCAAGTGATGCAAGAAATAATTGCCTATTGTTATTATTATTATTATTATTATTATTATTATTATTATTATTATTATTGCTATTATTATTATTGCTGTTGTTGTTGTCGTTGTGGTTGTTGTTGGCGGTGGAGTTGTTGTTGTTGTTGTTGTTGTTGGTGGTGGTGGTGGTGGTGGTGGAGTTGTTGTTGTTGTTATTGTTGTTGTTGTTGTTGTTGTTGTTGTTGTTGTTGTTGTTGTTGTTGTTGTTGTTGTTGTTGTTGTTGTTGTTGTTGTTGTTGCTGTTGTTGTGGTGGTTGTTGTGGGTGTTGATATTGCTGTTGTAACTGTGGTTGTAGTTGAGCTCAGCTGAAGTTGGTCGAATTGAATGTTGGTTTGGACTCGAGTTAAAATCGTGTTCGTCTTCGGGTAAGTTTCGAAATGAGTTAAGGGTGTCGCGGACAGCGGATACACTTCCGTTAGATTGTTTCAGCATCCATGCTAAAGCGCATATTGCTCCTATAAAAATATCTTGTTGTTGCATTTCCACGTTGGCACTTACCAATGAAAGAGCGAGTTGCGAAGGGCGAACTAATTGTATTGGTTGATTAGGCTAAAGTCTAGGACGCTGGGTAGGGTGTGTATTTTAGAGAAAACCTGGATCAACCAGAAAAACAAAAAAAAAATGAAAAACATGTACTCCTGCTTCAACAAATGCAAATCAGCTGACTATTGTGCTCAAGTGTATGAACGCGTTATACGCGCGGAGTACAACGTACTGCAAAAGTGTCAGTGTCTAACAAGTGCTGTCTGTCGGATCTTGGCTTGCTGGTTATAAACTTGTGGGTTTCAGTTCAGCAGAAAAAATTGCAAACAGGACCCATGCAAAGATCAGGAGCGCAACGTTTTTCTATGGGACTTCAATAGAGTAAGCTTAAGCATTAGACTAATTTTTTGCTTGGCTTAGGTTTAGGCGTAATAGGTTTACGCTTTAGGCTCAAGAATATGCTCATTGGTACACTTAAGCTTAAGTTTGGACTTAGGCTTAGGAATATGCTTATAATACTGTTGCGCCCTTGTTCTCTATATACATTGGCAACAAACAGAATTTGCGGCGACGACAAATATGATAAAAACTATTTTTTACAGTTTTTTGCGACCTTTTGTCACCATATTGTTTTACCATTTTGGACAAAAACAAAAAACAAATAGAAAAATCCAGTTGGGTTTTCCAGTGCCAAACGTTATCCGATATCATAAGGGCGTGAAATTTTGCTTCACTTGAATCTATAAAACTGTGTTACTTTTAGGGGCGTAACAGTAGATTATCCGTATTCCTAAGCCTAAGCCTAAGCGTTGCAAAAGCGTTTTCCTAAGCTTAAGTCTAAGCCTAAGCAAAAATGCAAATAACGAATTGTGTTCCGTTAAGGCGTCGACCCAATGTGAAGAACAGGGGCGCAGCAGTATTATAAGTATGTTCCTAAGCCTAAGCCTAAAGCCTAAGCCTAAGGCTAAGCCTAGGCCTAAAAGTAAGAATCAGCATATTCCTAGGCCTAGGCCTAAGCATAAGCCTATAAGCCTAACCAAGCAAAAAATAGTCTAAAATTTAAGCTTACTCTTTTCTAGTCTCACAAAAAACGTTCCGCCCCTGGTCATTTACACGGGCAAGGCGTCGTAAGCTTCTCGAGTAGAGCTTTAAAAGCGATCATGCCGAGAAGATTCGTTCAAACAATTTTCAAGAAAAGAAGAAAACTTTTATAGACCCACCAGAAACCTGGACGCCCCTTAAAGTAACACGGGTTAAAAGTTTTATGATTTACGCCTAAATCATTTCAGCGACATTAATATACATCCTTATTTGAAAAAGAACATAAGCTTGTGCCTCGCTCGAATTTTTCAAAGATTTAAACCTAACCAGATGGTGTGTGTCTTGCCTATCACAAATGCTTCAGCCATTCCAACGCCCGTGAACGCGGTCATACCTGCAATAAATTGAAACACAGTCAAATCTAACCACCGGCAATCCAATAGCGCATGCTTGAACGAAAACCATTTTGATATTGTCCACAACTTGCTTTCACTTCCGCTCCCCTGTGGATTTTGAATTACATTTTCGCCTGCTAAATAATTACGCGCAGTTGGCGGAGCAAATGATGATGATGATCGATCTTTGTTCGGTGACAAACTGCAGCCATCACTGTTGCGGTAACTGTCAGCGGAAGTTGCTATTCCTGGATCGAAATTCATTAGTTTTTTCGAATCGATGCTTGTTATTGTGCTCGATATCCACCAAATTGTTGCTGTCACCAAAATTACCCAAAGAGAAGTTGTTTGAGAAGCAGACATTATTGCATGTAACCGGCTGCAACGTTATTTAATAATCTTAAATACACCAAAAAACAGTTCAAATCCTTAAGTTTATGACAGAATCTTCAAGACATAAACTTCACGAAACAAAATATTTTCTCTGGTGCAGATGTATTTTGATTGGCTGTTTAAGTTTAGTCTTAAAATTATTATCTCTGATGCAGATGTATTTTGATTGGCTGTTTAAGTTTAGTCTTAAAATTATTATCTCTGATGCAGATGTATTTTGATTGGCTGTTTAAGTTTAGTCATAAAATTATTTTCTCTGATGCAGATGTATTTTGATTGGCTGTTTAAGTTTAGTCATAAAATTATTTTCTCTGATGCAGATGTATTTTGATTGGCTGTTTAAGTTTAGTCTTAAAATTAATGCTAAAACTTATTTATACTAATCTTATGGTTAGACTTAGGCCGTCGGCATAGATCCGCTTTTACATACCCTAACACGACTTAGGATTAGGCTAAAGGTTCTTGCTAAGTATTTGAAAACCTATTTTATGCATGGACCAGATACTGCGTTGCACCAAAATTACTAAACCCTTTGAAATTTACCAGGGCCGGAGCAGCCACCCTTATGCCTCCCATTTGGGAGGGGCCACCCCTGAAGGGGTCCCTACCCTAACCGGTTGAAACAAAAACCGCCGAAGTTTTAAAATGCGTCTAACTTTTAACCGCTCGCTTCGCTCGTGAGTTTGGGGGCCCCCACCCAGGAGTTTGGGGAGAGCCCCCACTCCTGTCTGTTCCGGCACTGAATTTTACAGAACTAGGTTTGATAATACAGAATCGTCATAAAATTTTACAGAAGTAGGTTTATGCTAATACAGAATCATAAAATTTATGCCATTCAGAAAAAAATTACTAAACCCTTTGAAATTTACCAGGGCTGGAGCAGCCACCCTTATGCCTCCCATTTGGGAGGGGCCACCCCTGAAGGGGTCCCTACCCTAACCGGTTGAAACAAAAACCGCCGAAGTTTTAAAATGCGTCTAACTTTTAACCGCTCGCTTCGCTCGTGAGTTTGGGGGGCCCCACCCGGGAGGTGGGGGGGGCCCCCCCCCCCCTCTGTTCTGGCACTGAATTTTACAGAACTAGGTTTGATAATACAGAATCGTCATAAAATTTTACAGAAGTAGGTTTATGCTAATACAGAATCATAAAATTTATGCCATTCAGAAAAAAATTACTAAACCCTTTGAAATTTACCAGGGCTGGAGCAGCCACCCTTATGCCTCCCGGGGCCACCCCGGGCCCCCCCCGAACCCCCCCCCCCCGCCCCCACCCAGGAGTTTGGGGAGAGCCCCCACTCCTGTCTGTTCCGGCACTGAATTTTACAGAACTAGGTTTGATAATACAGAATCGTCATAAAATTTTACAGAAGTAAGTTTATGCTAATACAGAATCATAAAATTTATGCCATTCAGAAAAAGCTTAGACCCTAATGGAACATTAAAATTTATGCTAAAATTTCTCCTGTATTAACTTTTTCGTAAACGCTGGAAGGATTTATTTATTCATTTTCTGTAAAGTATGCGTTAATTTGACTTCGAATTCCACAAATATTTATGCGAAGATTACGTTACCACTTGTGCGTTTGGACCTATTTTGTCACGTGGCGATAGCAGGAAGTAGAAACAACCTATATGAATCGGTAAATAGCTGGCTACTACCCATATGGGTACTTTACGTTTGTAGCTATGGGTAGCTAGTGTTCGCTTTGTTACCCATACGGATGCCTTACGATTTTTTGAACAACACTTATAGCTAGTGTAATTTTTATATATTTGAAAAACATATTGTAAAAAAGATGAAAACCAGACTTGAAAAATAAAACTCACTGTACTGAGCCGGTTTAAGTGCAAGCGTTAACCCTTTCTCACATGAATATATATATTTTCGTTTGTATTTAAATCGCAGTCTCACTGCGTTCAACCGCCACTCAGCAATAGGAACATGACGCTTGTGTCCAAGGAGGTTTTCACACCTTGTGGTGATTTTCTACTGCATATACGCTTTGTAATTGTTACTGCCCATTTTCTGCTGGGGTTTCTCACAGTATACTCTACATGAGAAGGGGATAAGGTTCATTATGTTGGCATCTGCATTGGCAACGAACAGATATCTTGACGGTACCCTAATGGGAAGGTCAATATTTCGAAAACATAGCTATCTAAAACATTTTATTTTCTGTCGGTGTTTAGCCGGAATAGGAATTGGGTTGTAACCCTGCCAGCAGTATATTATACTGTGTCGTCACAAAAAACGCATAAAAATTTATACATTTCTGAAACAAAACACCATCAACAAAATTGCAACCAATGTAAAGAACAGGGAAGTAACAGTAGTTCAAGGATATTCCTAAGCCTACGACTAAGCCTAAACCTGAGCCTAAGCGTAAGGATAAGCTTATCCCTAAGAATAAGCCTAAGACTAAGCGTAAATCTAAACAAAAGTTTAGTCTAAAGCTTTTAAGCTTACTCTATCACAGTCACGCAAAACACCGGTCCGCCCCTGATCTTTACATGGACCAAAGTGGCTTACATGTGGTAACAGCTTATAGAAGAAGCAGGTTCAGCTGACTAGGCTATTATTTGTGCTCAAAGATGTTAATTGGATTTTAAGAGTTTTAAAAAAGCAAAGAACCCAATAAGTTAGGTAAAACACTATACACTCTGTGTAAAAACATATTTAGAATAATACTGGCAAAGCCAAATATGCTGCATGAACCAGTTTATTCTAATTCCTTTAAGCAGTTGCCATGCAAAATAATCATTCTGAGATTTAAGAAAATTTTCTTACGTTTAATAATTATGATTAGAATGGTGCACTGAGAAAAGGATTTGTGTTATAAAAGAAAATTTTCCGAAAATGTTTTGAAATAAAGTCGAAAAATCATTGCACTAAAATTAGCAGTGTGCACCGGCCAGTACTTGCTGGTCACAGAAAAAGCTAACAGCATCAATTTAATACTTCAAATCTTATTAGATTTCCATTCTAAGACTTCTGGCTGAAATCTAAAATATTGCCTATTGTTACCATTATGGTCAAAGTTAAGACTGAATCACGGAGTACATTCCAAAAATATAATTGGGACAGCGTGACAGTTGGGACAGATGAGACAGTGGGACAGATGGGACAGATGCGACAGTTGGGAAAGATGGGACACTTGGGACAGATGGGGCAGTTGGGACAGATGGGACAGATGAGACAGATGGGACAGTTGGGACAGATGGGACACTTGGGACAGATGGGACAGTTGGGACAGATGGGACAGTTGGGACAGATGGGACAGTTGGGACAATTGGGACATATGGGACACATGGCACAGTTGGGACACGTGAGATAGATGGGGCAGATGGGACAGATGGGACAGCGGGCCAGATGGGACAGATGGGACAGTTGGGACACTTGGGACACTTGGGACAGATGAACATATGGGGCAGTTGGGAGAGTTGGGACAGTTGGGACAGATTGGACAGTTCGGACACTTGGGACAGATGGAACATATGGGGCAGTTGGGATAGTTGGGACAGCGGGACAGATGGGACAGTTGGGACAGATGGGACCTTTGGGACACTTGGGAGAGATGGGACAGTTGGGACAGATGGGACAGATGCGACAGTTGGGGCAGATGGGACAGTTGAGACAGATGGGACAGATGGGACAGTTGGGACAGATGGGACAGTTGGGACAGATGGGACAGATGGAACAGTTGGGACAAATGGGACAGATGGGACAGTTGGGACAAATGGGATAGTTGGGACAAATGGGACAGTTGCGACAGATGGGACAGTTGGGACACTTAGGACAGATGGGACAGATATATATGTATATATATATATAATATATGTGTATATATGTATATATGTATATATGTATATATGTATTATATACATATACATATATATACATATATATACACACGTATATATTATATATGTGTGTATATATATATAATATATGTGTATATATGTATATATGTATATATGTATATATGTATTATATACATATACATATATATACATATATATACACACGTATATATTATATATGTGTGTATATGTGTGCACTCCGGGTATATTTGTGTCCCGGGCAATTGGGACGGCCTTTATAGTAACATGGGCCCAAATTTCAATAAATTTATTACATCGACAAGATTCAAATTTAGAAACGTAATTTCTTTGCAAATGCTTGTATATACTGTTGTGACCCGAATAAGAGGGGGGCTGATATTTATTTGGCCTATCCAGAGGGTACCCCGTAAGGCTATTTTTTTACTTAGTCTTACACTGCAAAAAATGGTGAGTTAAATTGACTCTCTCCGAAATAGGATTTTCGGGACTACACAAATTGAGTCAAATTCGACTCCGCAGAGTCAACCGTGCGACTCAGTGACTCGAATGTGATTCTGGCGGAGTCGAAGTTGACTCAATTTGTGTAGTCCCATAGAGCTTGTTTCGGAGAGAGTCCGTTTGACGATCTATTTTTCGCAGTGTAGGGTTAGGCATAGGAATATGCTTATACTACTGTTACGGCCCTGTTTTTTCCACTGGCCATAAACGGAATGCTTCGAAGACTCTATTCTAAAGTAAAGCAAAATAAATATACGAAATAAACGCGATTTTTAGCTAAAAATTGAAATATTATGCAATACGGTTACATTTTCTAAGTTATTGCTTCAAAATACTAAGAAATATTAAGCGCAGATATTAACTGTTCTATTTACACAACTGTTCATAGTTGAATAGATTTTTAAAAATTATGATTTATTATAAAATTGGCTGTAGATCCAAACATCTGACGTACTGGAACTATTCGATTTGAACGTATTTAAGAGAGCAGAAACAACTGTCCCCCTGGGCACATGTAAAGATCAAGGGCGAAACGTTTTTCTGTGCGACTAGAATAGAGTAAGCTTAGGCTATAGACTGATTTTTTGCTTGGATTAGGTTTAGGCTTAGGCAAAGAAATATGCTTATAATACTGTTCCGCCCCTGTTCTTTACATTGCCCCCCTCTGTCATGATTCCTAACAATAATTGTGTTCTACACAAGGAACATTGTTGTATTTTGCAGTTCTTTTCAAACAATGGGGTAGATATTTTGCTGACATGGGCCTAATCCATTCAAAAGCGGATGCATACGCTCCATAATTTATTCACTTTACATGTGGATACCCAAAGTGCTACTTGATAAGATTGAGAGTTTAGGGCGGTGGGATACTTTTGATGACGTCCAGCGCCTTCCACCACCGTCCGTCATCGTACGGCGCCGGCCGTCATCATGCATCACGGTGCGGTATCGTACGCGATTTACTCACGTACGGTACCGTAGGGTGACGTACGGTACCGTAGGGTGACGTACGGTACCGTAGGGTGACGTACGGTACCGTAGAGTGACGTACGGTACCGTAGGGTGACGAACGGTGACGGCCGGAACCGTACGGCCCCGGACGCCGCGGCAAGACAAGTATAGCGCAAGGTTAAAACTGGCCTTATTTGTTTTAACTGTAACTTGTTATTAATTCATTGCATAGCTAACTGAATTTTAGATATTAGGTAACTGAATTTAAGATATTAGGTAACTGAATTTTAGATATTAGCTAACTGAAGTTTAGATATTAGGTAACTGAATTTTAAATATTAGGTAACTGAATTTTAGATATTAGGTAACTGAATTTTTGATATTAGGTAACTGAACTTTGGATATTAGGTAACTGAATTTTAGATATTAGGTAACTGAATTTTAGATATTAGGTAACTGAATTTTAGATATTAGCTAACTGAATTTAAGATATTAGGTAACTGAATTTTAGATATTAGCTAACTGAATTTAAGATATTAGGTAACTGAATTTTAGATATTAGGTAACTGAATTTTAGATATTAGGTAACTGAATTTTAGATATTAGGTAACTGAATTTTAGATATTAGCTAACTGAATTTTAGATATTAGGTAACTGAATTTTAGATATTAGGTAACTGAATTTTAGATATTAGCTAACTGAATTTTAGATATTAGGTAACTGAATTTTAGATATTAGGTAACTGAATTTTAGATATTAGCTAACTGAATTTTAGATATTAGGTAACTGAATTTTAGATATTAGGTAACTGAATTTTAGATATTAGCTAACTGAATTTTAGATATTAGGTAACTGAATTTTAGATATTAGCTAACTGAATTTTAGATATTAGGTAACTGAATTTTAGATATTAGGTAACTGAATTTTAGATATTAGCTAACTGAATTTTAGATATTAGGTAACTGAATTTTAGATATTAGGTAACTGAATTTTAGATATTAGGTAACTGAATTTTAAATATTAGCTAACTGAATTTTAGATATTAGGTAACTGAATTTTAGATATTAGGTAGCTGAATTTTAGATATTAGGTAACTGAATTTTAGATATTAGGTAACTGAATTTTAGATATTAGGTAACTGAATTTTAGATATTAGGTAACTGACTTTTAGATATTAGGTAACTGAATTTTAGATATTAGGTAACTGAATTTTAGATATTAGGTAACTGAATTTTAGAAGTTAGCTAACTGAATTTTAGATATTAGCTAACTGAATTTTAGATATTAGGTAACTGAATTTTAGATATTAGGTAACTGAATTTTAGATATAAGCTAACTGAATTTTAGATATTAGGTAACTGAATTTTAGATATTAGGTAACTGAATTTTAGATATTAGGTAACTGAATTTTAGATATTAGCTAACTGAATTTTAGATATTAGGTAACTGAATTTTAGATATTAACTAACTGAATTTTAGATATATAACAGTATTTGGTTGAAAATGTTTTAACAAAATTAGCTTGAGGTTAAGCAATTCTCAGTAAATTGAACATTGGTCGCAGGCCCGTAGCCAAGGGGGGCCAGGGAGGGCTTAGCCCCTCTGGAAAACTTTTGGTCCCCCTAGAAAGTTTTCAACCTTGCTTGTAACTCATTGAAAACGCCCCTCCTGCAAAAATTTTTAGCCCTCCCTAGCAATTCGAGCTGGCTACGGGCCTGATTGGCCATTGAGTTTAAAGTTTTATTAAGTTTTATTGAGAACATAATAACACAAAAAATGACTAGCAGAATATTAAAGCACTGTTATAGAGGCCCATGTTACTTTAAGGGGCGTCCAGGTTTCTGTGATGGGTCCATAAAAGAGTCGGTTTTGATTCTAGATTACATTTTTTTGCTTGGGCTTAGACTTAGACTAAGGCTTAGGCTTAGGCTTTGGCTTAGGAATACGCTTAATCTACTGTTACGCCCCTTAAAGTAACATTGGCCGTTATAGATGTTGGAGCATGGACACATGAAAACGTTTATATTTGGGAGGTACTTCATTTTAAGGCACCTTTTAAATATGGCCATGTGCGAGACAAGAAGTTATGCCTTAAGTCTTGCCCGTAACCAAACAGGAATCAGTAGTCACGCAGAGACTAAGGAAGGAACTCAGCCCTACCTAGAAGATTTTTTAGCAACCCAGAAAGGTTTTAGCCCTCATTTTTGGTCATCGGACACTCTAGTATGTACTATTTTAAACCTTTTTGAGCCCCTACTAAAAAGACGAGCTGGCTACGGGCGTGCCTTAGGTTCAACAGTCTTCGAATATTTCATATGTCAACAACCTATATTACTGTTGGTTAACAACGCGGCCCCATGATCACCTCTTCAAACCTCTCTGCCTGAGAAATTTTGGCCCATGTAAAGATCAGGGGCGGAACGTTTTTCTGTGGGACTAGAAAAGAGTAAGCTTAAGCTTTAGATTTTTTGCTTGGCTTAGGCTTAGGTTTAGCAATATTCTCATTCTTAAGCTTAGGCTTAGGCTTACGCTTAGGCTTAGGAATATGCTTATAATACTATTCCGCGCCTGTTCTTTACATTGACCGAAATTTTTAACAGCATTCAAAGGTTTCTATACAGAACAATTTTCTTTGCCCTAACTACGGACGTTCGTTCACCATCTACTAAAAAGTCCTTAATCCAGAAACTCCTATTGATTCAGACTCAAAATCGGGACTCTCGACTCTTACTAAGTCCACCTCTTATACAGGTGACTGAAGTAAAATCGTTTATTGATCGCTTTCAGTACAGCTTGTCACGACTGCTCACAACTTGCCACGCTTCTTTGTCGACAAATTGCCAATATCCGGGTCGATTTTTTTCCGGCAACGATACTTCCCATTCATCTTCTGGCCGATGTGGTCCCACTTTACCTTCGCCTTCCTCGGCGTCTCCTGGCGGCGCACCTACACTCGTTGCGTTTCCAAACGGCCCTAATCGTTGTTTTTCATCGTCAAGCAGTTGAGATGCCCAGCCACAGTGTAGCAACAGCAGTCCAGCGAGTAGCATTTGAATTCCAATTGGAAAAAGAGAAATTGCGCTGAAAATCGAGCAAAAATCCAAACTTCGATCTTGTGTTTGTAGTAATAAAAAGGCTAAGAAGCTTTGGCCAATGTAAAGAACAAGTCCGGAACAGTATTATAAGCATATTCCTAAGCCTAAGCCTAAGCCTAAACCTAAGCGTAAAAATAAGTTTATGCTTAAGCCTAAGCGTAAGAATGAGCATATTCCTAAGCCTAAGCATAAGCCTAAACCTAAGCGTAAAAATCAGTTTATGCTTAAGCCTAAGCCTAAGCGTAACAATGAGTATATTCCTAAGCCTAAACCTACGCCTAAGCGTGTAAGAATGAGTTTATGCCTAAGCCTAAGACTAAGCCTAAGCCAAGCAAAAAAGTTGTCTCCAGCTTATAAGCTTACTCTATTGCAGGCTCACAGAAAAACATTCCGCCCCTGATCTTTACATGGGCCGAAGCATTTCACAATTCTTTAATAGTCAAAAGAAATAAAAACGTTATCAAGCTTAAAAACAGCAAGCAGATGCGAACGCAAGAAGGACGATAAGGGATATAACGCCACCCCGAAATGTTTTTCAAATAGAAGCAATTTTAGCAGATTTTAGAATACGCTTTAACAATTTCATGTCCTACCGAAAACATTCTAATCTGAACCTGAGTATGAAATATGACACCAAATATTTTGTAATTTTAAAAGGCTTTTGTTTGACAACTTTAAACATTTATTGATGCTCGAAAATTAAGTGTACAAATATTTGAAATACAAAATGTTATGTTTTTCAAAACAAAGCTTTAATAGCTGATCAATGAGACCATTGTCAATACATAGTACCAGGGCCGTAACAGTAGTATAAGCATATACCTTAAAGTCTAAAAGCCTAAACCTAAGGGTAAGAATAAGCTTATACATAAACCTAAGCCTAAGCCTGAGGCTAAGCGAAAAATTATTCTTAGGCTTACGACTACTATTGGAGTCTCGCAGGAAAACGTTCCGCTCCCGATCTTTACACGAGCAGAGACTGTGTTCATTTGGAAATATTACAAAAAAGTTGGTTATTACAAAATAGTAAACTATAATCTTATTTCTACGACAGATTTTTTTTACATTTTAAGCTAATTTCAAACTTACTAAGCACCACATGATATTGCTGCGCATACAATAATGCCGGCAAGAAACAACACAATTCCAATACAAATGAATAAGCAAGCAAGGATAATCAATGGAACTCTGAAATTACAAAAAATAAGATTATAAAAGCAAAAAAACAACGAACAATTAATAGCTATGTAGCTTTATGCGGGCTCACGTTATAACTGAGGCAGCAGGAAACGCGTTATGTCCCTATTACAACAACCAGTAACATTTTGTCTGCTTGTTGATCTGCTATCAAATTCAAAAAATTTGAATTATCAGCTATCTTAATGTGACATTTACTGTTTGTATTGAAGCATCATATTGTATTCGAAGCATTGTCTGTCAGTTTCATATAATATATTTACAAATGTCAACGCAGTTGTGGCAAACTATATTATATATTTTAAGAAAATTTTCGCCAGAAACAGAAATGTCGAAGCTAAATCAGCGTTTGAAATCATTTGATTTGTAAACCAGTATCATGACATTCACATTTTGTCGTATTACAACGCTATTTAGGTCGCCAAATTTTACGGTAACGTTGGATCAACATGACACAAAACGTGTTCCGGGCTGTTCTAATTATAACGTGAACCCCGCATTCAGCTTAAGACATTACAAAAATATAACAAACTTGAACAGTATGCTAAATTTAAACAAAATCTACTCGTAAAATTTCGGAAAACGTAAAGAACAGGGGCGGAACAGTATAATGAGCATATTCCTAATCCTAAGCCTAACCATAAGCGTAAGAAAGAGCATATTTCTAAGCGTAACCCTAAGCGTAAACCAAAGCCAAGCAAAAAAATAGTCTAAAGCTTAAGCTTACGTTATTCTAGTCCCACATAAAACCGTTCCGCCCCCGTTCTTTACATGGGTCTAAATTTCGATGGTGTTTTGGTGTTTTTGTTTTTGCTGTTTGACTCGTATGTATTTTTGAAAAATTTTAAATTAATATTAATGCCGGCTATCAACTTTTCAAGGTACATTTTTTATTTACCACATAAAATCCTCTATCGCATCGTGTAACAATAAATTGTCGTTGAGACGGCTGGAAGGATCGCACACCCTTTGTTACAATTTTTTGTGATAAAATGGCAAGGTCCCCCTACCTTACAATTTTGCGCCACAGAATATTGGCAAATATATAGCATACAGTAAAAATTGCGTTTCATAACTTTTGCTAGAACGCCCCCCACGTCCGAAATTTTTGTAACCGCGGGTTGATTTCAACTATTATACACTACGGTCCTTATGTTGCTATATTCATGCGCCAATGTGAAATATTGTGTACGGCTTACTTCAAAGGCCAAAACATTTGATAATACCGCCGCCAGCATTCGAACCATATAGGCGGCTGTTTACGAAAGTACCACGGCCCGCGGTCCTGGTGTTCACTGTCGTCATGAATCATAATTTTAAAATTTAAAATCTTTAAATTTAGCGCGCCTGTAAATACACGAATATCATGGTTGCGGTATACTTTTATGTGCCTGGACAACACCGGTGTCATAGGACGGTTTATTGATAGGCGAGCGCTTAATCTGACATCCATAGCTCTCGGAGTTGGCTTGTTTCAAACCTGTTATCTATTATATATCTAAAGCCTAAGCTTACTCTATCGCAGTCCCGAAGACAAACGTTCCGCTCCTAATCTTTACATGCGCCATACATTGGTTTTAAACTCAAAAACGTAACAAACATTTCATTTTCGGAAGGTACTCTCTAAAAACTTAAGCTTAAATTATAGCTTAACTAAACTTGAATATCAGTTAAGTAAAACTTAAATGGCTGGACGGATTAACTAAACTAGAATTTTAAGTTTTACTTAAACTAACGTGTTTTTAAGTTTAACACGAAATTAAGTGAACTTATTTTTAGATTAAGTAACAAGTGCAGCAGTGCATTTAAGAGTTCATTAAGTTTAGCTTAAACTGAAAATAAGTAACATTTTAAATGAGTTTAACGTAAATTTACAAGTTAGTTTAGTTAATCTAGGAAGTTAGTTAAGTACTGGCGAATTAGCTTAAGCTTAAATCAAGTTAGTTTAAGCTTTTAGAGAGTATACCCCCTAACTAAACAACGAGCTGCACAAATTTCCAACCTTTATCATCTTACAGGTTACAACGAACCTATTAATAATAGGCGTTTTTACTCCTTTTTTCGGCCCATGTAAACATCCTGGGCGGAATGTCCTTCTGCGGGATTGCAATAGAGTAAGCTTAAGCTTTAGACCAACTTTATCCTTAGGCTTACGTTTAAACGCATTCCTACACTTAAGTTTAGGCTCAAGCATAGGCTAGGAATATGTCTATGCTACTGTTACGCCCCGGTTCAATACATTGGACACATGTTTCAATGGAAACTATCTTTCAACATCCCGGTTGGTTGCC
Organism: Enoplolaimus lenunculus; assembly: GCA_030248215.1. Classification (NCBI taxonomy): domain Eukaryota; kingdom Metazoa; phylum Nematoda; class Enoplea; order Enoplida; family Thoracostomopsidae; genus Enoplolaimus; species Enoplolaimus lenunculus. The sequence continues at coordinate 22,586 of JASANG010002602.1, forward strand.
ACTGATGGATACCTATCACTAACTGATGATGTGTAAAGAATACAAGCCTTGAAGCTTGCAAAAAAACGTTTCCTAATATCTTTTTCGGTGCAGTGCAATGCAAACAAACCAAGTGTAAAAACTATTCGATGCAAAAACAACACTGTACGCAGCAACAGTCTGTACGCAACGCACATATACCAACGTTTGTCAGCTAATATACACGCGCAGTTTACCTCAACAATATGCTTAATAAGCATTGCCCCCACCTCAAAAAGCCAGAAGCGCCTCTTGGCCAAAAGACACTCGCAGAAACCATCGCAAATTGTTAATAAATGGTTCGGGTGGGGGGGGGGGGTAAAGTTTCACGATTTTGTACAAAACACAATTTCAACGCAGAAATACATCTCATTTATGAGGATGAATCAAAAAATGGGGGCATACAGAGATCGTTTTGTCCCTGGTCGAAAATTCATTAATAGATGCCAAAATGTAGGTCTGCTGGAACAGTGTTTCTAACCATCCGAAATGAAATGCTGGGTTACGTGTCTGCTTATTTACTGAGGTTTACCACAACCATTACATAGCTAATAGTGTTAAGCTGACTATACACTGAGGGGTGAAGCTGTATTTATGAGAATGGCCAGTTGTGGTTTTGGGGAACTTTAATTGACCGCTTGCGGTGGTCAGCAGAGTTATGCAGTACGTACGCACGACATCAAATTCCACTGTTTGGCGAATGCGCAAATACGGGGTGAAAGACGAAGATGCGGTGCTGAAACAGTTTACAAATCAGTGACCACGGGGTACTCGGATGATATATAGCCCCTGAGGTTTGATGAGTATTAATAGAAATAGATACTTTTGCTTGCTATATTGACAGCTTTCTAGAGGGTCAGAATTTTTTTCTTGCTCGCGCTGTCGAATACACATTGTTACTTGAAGTCATACTCTGGTGCAATGAAATTTTGGGTACGCTCCAGAGCGGCGGTGTAAAGATATACGAGCCGTTGACAAATATGAGTGACCGAGGTGTTCCGTACTAGTTCCGGCGGTCCACAAATATAATTTAGCACGCGCCCAATGTAAAGAACAGAGGCGGAACAGTATTATGCCGGCATATTCCTACGTCTAAGCCTAAGCCCAAGCGTAAGAATGAGCGTATTCCTACGCCTATGCTTAAGCCTAAGACTAAGCCAAACAAAAATAGTCGAAAGCTTAAGCTTACTCTTTTCTAGTTCCATAGAAAACGTTCCCTCTGATCTTTACATGGGCCAGACACACAGACAAACGACAATAGATTTCTGGACCGAAACTACGGGCAGGGGAAGACATGTTTACCCATACTGGCGGTAAAATTTATCGACAAAAGAATTCTTTGACGGGAACATTTTCTTGCTCACTCTGGTAACAGCGGCTCCTGGTTCCGGGTCAGGGTGATTTACTGAACCACAAAGAATGTTTAGTTATATCACCAGGAGTCAATAATGTCTCCATGTTAATTACAAAACAAGAGTATTAGGGACGATATACAATGTATTTTAATAGCATAGGTGACATTTACGCTCATAATAATATTTCTGATATTTAAGAAAAAATTTCTTACATTTAAGAAATATAAATTAGCAAGGTGCGCTAGAAAAGTATTTCTATTATAACAGAAAAGATTTCAGAAAAGTTTTGAAAAAAGTTTGAAAATAAACGTTTCCCAATTATTTTTAGAAAAATTGTCGTAAATATCAAGAAAACTTTTCAGATATGCCACAGAAAATACTTTTCTGCATAAATTCAAAAATACTTTTTTGTGTATACTATGCGATTAAAATAGGTATTGGAAATGATACAAGTTAAAGACTCAGAAACAGTATTTTGGTAAACGAGTCCCCTGTCAGTCTATGGATAAGATGTTGGTCGGTAGTGGCAACTGAGTACAAACTAAAATCTCTTGACACATCAATATGATAATTTGCTATTTGTCCTGGCTGTAGTTTTGTACCCTCAAGCCTAAGCAAAAAAAGTTAGTCTAAAGCTTAAATTGACTCTATTACAGCCCCGCCGGAAAGCGATCCGGCCCTATTCTATACATGGGCCGCTCAATGTATTAACCTTTCAATATCTTAATTTGAAATCCCCTCAGCACAGAGTGGGGTCTCAAGACAGGGTAAAAAATTTAAAAAGTATTTCTGAATTTATTCAAAAATGCGTTATCTGCGAGAAAACTGCAACGTTTTTCTTTTAAATTTAAAACAAAAAGAAAGTGTACCGGAACAACCGCTATCATATTATTGAGCTTACAAAACAGTAGTCGTCGGCTTTAGTCTTGCTTACAGAGGAAAACGGTCAGATTCTGAGTTGCTGAGCATAGTATTCGCCGCCTTAGGACAATTTTCAAAGTCAGGTATATCTCAAAAACAGCATCGTAAAATTATGTTTTGACATAAGCAGATTATTGATATTTTGCAAAAATTCAGCATGATTTTTATTACCTAATTTTTGGTTTACCTCCGGCTCCAACTAAATTTTTTACTTTGGGCTCTGATGCTGTCTCCGGTATTTTTCACTTCCGGTTGCACCCTGAAAAATTGGTATCGAAAAAATAATGTCCTTACAAACATAACGCTAATATGATCAATATCAGGTATATCTATTTTTTACAGCAACATACACTATAGTTTAGGATTTTAACGTATCTTTTCAGCTATATAGGAAATGTTGCCAATGTACAGAACACGGACGCTTTTTTAAGCCTAAGCCTAAGCCTATGCTTAAGCCTAAGCCAAAAAAATTAGTCTACAAGCTTAAGTGTACTCTATTGCAGTCCTGCCGAAAAACGTTTGGGTCCTGTTCTATACATGGGTCGGAAATGTTTTATTAATATTTAACCGTTCTTTGATTTTCTTGTGTTTTTAATTATATACCAATAATTTCATGGGTGTCGGTCAAAAAGCTGTACGCTACCCGCGTATATCCGCGGGCAACATGGGTACGGGTAACAAAAGTTTGACGCGGATATACCCGCGAGTAAAGAATTTCGGCCCATGTAAAGATCAGGGGCGGATCGTTTTTCTGTGAGACTAGCAAATAGTAAGCTTAAGTTGTGGACTAATTTTATGCTTGGCTTAGGCTTATGCTTACGAATATGCTTATAATACTGTTCAGTCGTTCAGTCCCTGTTATTTACGTTGGCCAGAATTTTAAAGCTTGGGTAAAAATTTGTGACCCTTTACTTGCCTAAAATTTTCATAAAAAACGGTGAACATCGGTTTAAAGTACATAGCCAGTACGCATAGGGTTAGGTTTAGGCTTAGGCTCATCTTTATGCTTAGGCTTAACCTTAAAAATTTTCTAAGGGGAAAATTGAAATGTTTTATATCAAATAAATTTGTGCGGGTAAAACTTGTAGTTTTTATAAAAATTTCTGAGAGGGAAAATTGTAAGGTAGGGAACTTTGTCAGAAAAATATGACGGGGGCGTATGCCCCCCTCCCAGCCTCTGAATCTGCTCGTGCTAATCTGCAACGATTTTATCAATTTCGTGTTCGAATCCCTTGTCTAGAAATTCACACGTTGCGGTTCAAGTTTAACTCAATTTAAAGTAAACAATGTCGTTAAATCTCTGTTAATTTCAAAACGCAAAATAGATATTTTCTAATTTAAAATGCAAATTTTAACCTTTAAATAGTGTTACTGTTCCCTAGTAAAATTTCCTAATCGAACTGTAACACGACAATAACAGCGTCTGGGTGGCGCCTTGGTTCACCCACCCCCGGTCATTTTTGGTCCAAGAACAAGACCTACCTAATTCATTTTTAGCAGGATAAAGAGTCAAGCTTACTCCTCGCAGGATCAAGTTTCAAAAAAGTCCACTGTTTAAGCTCAGATTTGGGTCGAAAAAGTTAAAGTTTAGGTATGGATTTCGACTTTGGATCCCCATTCAAGTTTTAGCTTTTGTCAGTTGAAAATTTGAAGTAAATGCAATAGAAGTTTCAAATCTTTAGCGTTTTATTTCAACTGAGTTGCCGGATGATGAATTAAAATGTTTTATACGTTTGTCTGTGTTACCTGTTGTACTTTATTTAATTGGTTGACGATGTCTTTGTGCTTTGAATCAGAGTGTGAAAACGTCAGCCCAGCGAGAATATTGTCAGATTTGGAGGTAATCGTCTGTAGCCTCTGACAAGTAGGGGTGTGATTGTAAGCAAGGGTGTGATGGTATACGTAGTGTAGCATGCATATGTGTTTGTGGGCGTAATGTTAAGACACATGCGTGCAAGTACACATTTAATAATAGAAGAAAATTATAGTATCGGCCGCGTGGTGTAATGGGAGCGCGCTTAACTTGCGGCCGAGAAGTACGAGATTCTAGTCCCGGCGTGGTTCTGTTGGAGAAATCCAGACAGAAAACAAAGTATATTCGCAATACTTCACGGAAAGAGGTCATCCCGACCGTGCAGTTCTGACATTTGAAGCAATTTCTCAGTCAAAGTTCGTTGGAACTGGCTGCTACTCAGGGTGTAAACGCAATAGTATTTATAAACTTAGCAAAAACTATAAACGGTTATATATTTATTATGTATAAACGTTTTGAAAAAATAGTCAAATATGCACCCGGCTAAAGTTTAATTTAAAATAGAAAAGATAGCAAGTTTACCGAAAATTCAAAATATTGTAGAAGAAATTTGTTATTTATTATTATTTCAAATTGGAAAAATTGCAGGATATTGGCACTGACAAACACAGCGATTTTTTCCGTTATTTGCTACTAAGCCGAAAAAAGTAACAGATTTCCCGTTGTTTCTATAACGATTACAGACACCGATTTTTACCGCAAACGAATATCCGGTTGCAACCCTGCAATATGCATTACACATTAAGTTTTTAAGCCTACAAGAACGTCTCGACGAAAGTTTTTCAAAGAACGTAACCGCTTCCTTTCCAAAATGTTAGCAACGCGAATCCCGAATATACGCAACTTTTTTTTGTAGAATTTTTGCATTTTTCTGCAACCTAAAGGTTATTCGTCGCTCAATTCATACCAGACAACGAAAAAGCGTACGCTCACAATCAAATTAAAACATAACAAATGTAGACTGCAAAATTTCGCTAAAATTTTAGTCTAAATTAAATATGTCATTCAGTATCAATTTCACAAAAATATATACATATACATGTTACATAGACATATATATAAGAACACATACATAACTTCATTATGGGTTAAAACAAAGGAAGTCACAAAACGCTTGATAGGAAAAAAGACTTACACGTTTCAGAATTAATAACCTGCTCGAACTCGAACGGTCATAACAACTGTTCCTGGTTGAACCCGAAAAAAATTTTAGTCGCCATTTATTCCGTTTCGAAATGGAATTTTACCTTCGCAGATGTTATGTATATATATGTATGTATAATACATAGATTTAACAATAAACTAAGACGTAGCCAGGATATGCGGATGTGAATTCACGTTCTATAAAAATTCTAAGAACAATAAAACTTAGGGCCGAAATTATGAAGGAAGGGTTTCATATAAGCCCCCTGGCTGCGGTTTTGATAACATATACACGCAGGCCCGTACCCAGTTCCCTTTCCTAGTGGCGAGGGGGAGCTAAAAAATTATCAGGAGGGAAGACATTACAGGGTTTTTAATGAGTTATAAGCAAGGTTGAAAATTTTCTAGGGGCGCCAAAATCTTTTCAGATGGGGCTGAGCCCCCCGCCCCTCCTTGGTTACGGTACCGTATACACATATATACATCTAAAGTGCAGTGCAAAAACATTGCATATACGGTGTTGTGCTCGCAATTGCAGCAATTAATTCGAATTGTTTCTGCATGAAACATTTGTTTGCAAACTGCAATTATAACAATCGAAGGAAAGACTAACGCAAAACGTTTCACCACTGGACTCGGTACAGGATACTAAAAATTCCAATTGTGGACAAATATTGAAAAATTTAATATTTAGTTGAAATTTAAACAATTCAAAAATTAATATTGGCAGTGAACAGTGTCTTGTAAAAATAGTCATCCCGGTTCCGGCGGAACCGATACCGATTTTACACTGCAGCCTGTGTCTGCGTGCAATTTCGTTATTGTCCGTTTGCTGTAGCAAACAACATTTGGCGTTGTGAAAACTTAAGTAATTGCAAGTTTAGTTCATACAAAATTTTGCACCTTTACATATGTTGTGCAATCTATATATATACAGTTAATGTCTAAATTAAATTTTGCTAGACGCATATAATGTAAGCCTAAGCGTAAGCATAAGACTAAAATTTAATTGAAGCCTGCTAAAGGGCAAAAGTTAGTCTAAACCCGAGCGCTGTTTGATTTCTCGCAGGGAGTGGGACGTCCTTTGACTTAGGTCCGTATGTTGGACGATTTTGTATTGCCCGGATAACAAATTAATAGTGTTCACCATAGCTTAAAACGTTCACGGTTAAAATGATTTTGAAGCTGTTAAACCAGTGCAGGGCTGGCTCAGCTACCACCCCTTTACCCCACATTTGGGGGCCCCACATCAAAGAGGACCGCCAACCATAACAATTTTTAAACACAGAATTTGAAAAATATTTTGATCGTTGCAACGGGTTCTTGCCCCAGAAATTTTGGGGGGCCTCATTGTAACCTGCTCAGTTGTAGTTGCTCAATTTCAACTCAATTCTTTATTGGTCGATAATGTGTGCATATATAGGTACAGAAGAATATGAGATAAAATAGCACGGAATATTACAACCAGTAAAAATAGTTAGAAAGAGACAAGCCTACTTGTATCTAACCTAATTATGGATTTTATACTGTAAAAATCTGGTAAGATCAGCTCTGTCCAGTTCTTTTTGAAATTTTGAGGAGCCAAAGACTAAACCTAAGCCTAAACGTAAGGATAAGCCTAGACCTTACATAGGCCGTGGACCAAAGGTTTGACATCATCAGGAGAAAAGTTAATTTATCTCGTTTATTGATACGATGAAAAAATTGAAATTTACTGAAAACATTTTGCTTGGGCTCTGGTTTATGCCCACTTAGCACTTGTTTGCTTGCTCGTGGTTTTGAACCATGTAAAACGATCAATGGCGCAACGTTTTTTCGTCGGACTGCAATAGCGTAAGCTTAAGCTTTAGACTAATTTTTCGCTTAGACTCAGCCTTTATGCTTCTTACAGCATAGATGAGACTAATGACCTGTCTACTCAGAATTTATGAAGCAGTGCCGCCTAAGGTATAACCACGGTTTTTATGTTGGGGCATCTTTTTATGTTAAAGCAATACTGATGCCCAACCTCCGATCAGGAATGTGTGACAATTCGCCACCCGACAACTTGTCGAACGAAAGTATCCTAAGCCTAAGCCGAAGCATAATCATTGGCGACAAATTAATTGACCGGTATCTTAAGCCGGTTGCTCAAAATCCTGTAAACGTTTTTTCAAACGGGTTTCAGAAATTTTTGCAGCGCATACATCATCTTCCTTCAAAAAATTATACAACTTCCACAATTCTTGCGTACACCAGGTAAGTTTTGACGAGTTAATGTGATGGACATGGAAGCTTTTTAGCGTCAATGTCCGGGATACTGAAGCTTTTTGGCTTCAGTGTGCTGGACACGGAAACGGTTTTGGATTCAGCATCCATCACATTACCTCCTCAAATGTTACCCGGTGTACGCATGACGTTAAGAAGTTGCAATAATTCTTTGGCCCGTGTAAAGATCAGGGCCAGATCGTTTTTCTGAATGACTGCAACAGAGTAATCTAAAGCTTTTGGCTAATATTTTCTTGGGCTCAGGCGTAGGCTTAGGAATATGTTTATTCTTACGCTTAGGCTTAAGCTTAGGCTTTGAAATATGCTTATAGAACTGTTCCGCCTCTGTTCTTTACATTGGCCAATTCTTTTAATGTTGACTGTTGGTCGAATAAGATGCGAGCCAAACGAGAGAACGCATCTTCAACCACTTATAATTTTAAGCCACTGAAATTTCAGCATATACCAACCCTGTCTCTAAAATTAAGACATTAACAGAATTTGTGCTGTAATTTCTTGCACGAGAGTTGCACACAGCGCAGTATCATAGTACACAAAATTGCAACTGCATGCAAAGTACAATTTAATATACGCGCAGTCAAGTGCGCACACCGCGTTGTGTTGTCAGTTTTGCTGTTCGCTTGATATGTTAGAAAACGTAATATCCGTGAAATTTACCTGTATCACAGCAAATGAGATTCTGTTAATATCATGTAAGTGTTAGTTTTGTACAAGGATCAGGATAGCATGAACGAAGTCATCGGACTGTTACGTTAATATCGTCGCGTCCAAGATTTTATTCTGGAACTTATAGCCTGCCATATAACGGTGTTTGGTTCGACCCGAGTCCGGCCCCGTAGCCATGATGATGGTGCCAGGGATCTCAGTCGTTCCCCGATTGGAAAAATTTTGGCCTCCGAAAATTTTCAACCTTGCTAGTAGTAAGTCAACGAAAAGCGGTGTATGTCTCTATTGAAAAACTAGCCCTAGCAAGCTGTAAGCTGGCTACTGGTCTGGCTAAGCCCTCTTAAGATATCAAGCCTCTTACCTAACATATCACACGAAATGGTTTCTGTATGCCATGTAAGTGTAGTGGGGTGTAGTAAAACTCAGGTATATGGAAGTAAATTATTTTTTAAGTCGTTGCTTGAGTTTCATTTTGGAGAATAAAAAGAGAAAAGATTTGGCTCATGTAACGGCCCTTATTAAGAGTTCCACTGGGTATTCAGCGATAATTTTACTGTGATCACTAGCAGCAGACGATTTCAAGTAATCGAACGAATCGACGGCATTGGGTTGAAATTTTCGCAGTGGGAATGGAATGGGTATGACCATGCGCATCCGATGTGAATTTTGAAGTCATGGCTCGCAACGGTAGCTTTCATTCGGAGGAACCGGTAAATGTCAAAGCGAAGCGGTGGCGATGTGTTAAAAGTTGTCACTTGATTATTTGAACGAGCACGCTCGTAGCTAACTCGCCTTGTTATAGGGGAGGCTAAAAATTTGTCATGCTGGGTATATGCCGGCTACGCCGTAGTACACAGCAGGCATTGCAAGTACATCCGGTATATCCGGCTGCCGTACTACAACCAGTCGTAGTGGGACTAGATGTATTGAGCGATGCTCGAACACACGTAAGCAGTTAAGCTAATATGCAAACTAGTTATTAGCTAACTATTGATTTATTGGTTTTGGAGACTTGTAAACAGTTTATTCAGATTCCTCGCACTCAAAAACCCTAACGTAACCCTAATAATTTGAGAAATAATTTAAAAAGCCATTATTTAGGTTTATCAATTATGAAAATATGCAAATTACCTCGCACAATAGTATTCAGCTGTCATGATTTTTGTAAACAATTTATTCAGATTCCTCACACTCAAAAACCCTAAAGTAACCCTAATAATTTGAGAAATAATGTAAAGAGCCATTATTTAGGCTTATCAATTAAGCCAATATGCAAGTTAGCTCGCTCAATAATATTCAGCTGTCCTGATTTTGTTTTTCATTTAAATTTACAATACAATTATATTGCAATAAAACTGTATGCCAATTTGTTATGGGTCTCATAGTGGTTTTCGATTTTAACAACGTATATACCGTTTTTGACAACATTTCTTTCAGGTATCAACAGCTGAATGAAGCTAGATAATAGTGGTCCTAATCAAAACAGGAAATTGAAAAAATAATTGGCCGGTTAGGCCAGTTGTTAACGGCAGACCGGAACGGAACGGTCGCACTTTTTTGATCCGGGTGCGACTCTGATCTTTAACTCGAATGTAACAGAGAACCAGACCCCTAGCTAGATCACCTTGCTACGGGGGCTAAAAACTTTCAGGAGGGGCATTTACAGGTTTTCAATGACTTACAAGCATGGTTGAAAATCTTCTAGGGGGCCAAGATTTTTCCAGGGGGGTTGAGGCCCCAGTTATTAGACTGGCCAGCACACCTTCTGCAGAGAAGTTAGGAGGTCCATTATTGTTTTGATTTAGCGTACTTCAAATCACCAAGCTACACCAGAACCATCGTGTAGGTCAAAATATGTTCAATTGAATTGAGTATATTTTGATCAGAGCTCGAAGCCCTTTTCCCAGGATTCGAACCCTGTATTCCACTCATGGCTCACATCGTTGCATTTCTCAATGTTACAAAATATTAACTGTGTCGATTTGCAAAACAATTTCGCGTCGTTTCGTTACCACATTGACACACAGGACAGTCTTTTATTGACATGTTTAAAATTTTAATCTGTCTCTATTTTCTAAAAATATTTTCAAACTCTCTCTCTCCCAATACACACCACGGCCCCCGTAAATTACCTGGGTGAAGTTTCGTGTCTTAATTTTGTAAAGTTTCACAATACTTATTTTAAGTATAATAACTGTGTTATTTAATACAACACTGTGTGGTACAATTATTAGTTTTTGTTTTTATTAATCCAATCTTACAATTGAAATATAATTTCAACAAAAATATTGCGCACACTTCCGGGATGCCACATGTCCGCTTATATCATTTTACAAGCGTGAGAAACATACCTTTGACCTCAATGATCCACCAAGTGGCCCTTTTAAAAATGTCTCCTTTCTCGGGTTTTTAGTCACTCTCCCGAGTGTTTATTCACCCTGTCTTGGTTTTCGTATACGTTCCTGTGGATCAGAAATGGCATTTTGGTAAAAGAAAATAACTATTTCAAACTAAGATTAGTCTATTTTATTATTTTAGTTTTGTGTTTGTGTGGTGGTCCGTTGATAGACTTAATCATTTTCATTATTGATTTTTGTTCCAACTATTTTTTTAATATTTGATTTGGCATTTGTTTTTAATTTAATTTATAACAGCAACAGCCGCTATAACTTGGATATTTTGTATTTGTGCATGACTAAAATACACAGAAACACTTAAAATATTGCTAACAAATGTTTATTACTTGCCGACATACAAGATTGTTTACCGGCTAGAAGAGTTCGAACAGGAAGTAAATTTTGCCGGAACCGGAACAGGAATTGAATCAGTTTGCGGAACCGGAATTTAAAAATAACAGGTTTAGGAATATGCTTGCAGTACTGTAACAACCCTGTTGCAGTTCTGTAGCCAGCTCACCTTGCTAGGAGGGGCTAAAAAATTTTCAGAAGAGTCATTCAATGGTTTTTGCTGACTTTCAACCAAGGTTGAAAATTTTCTAAGGGGACCAAATTTCTTGCAGGTGGGCTGATCTCCTTGGCTACGGGGGTCGTTCTGTTGTACACAGTGACCGAAACCCAAATAATGGCCAAACGCAAATCTATAGTTCAACGCAATTTTTTGTATTTATGACAAGAACAGAAAATTATTGCAATTATTTAAATATGCTTGTTTATCACTTGTATAACCGTAAAATCATGGTACATTCGGTTAAAAATTCTATTTTTTTTAAATTCAGAGTCAAAATTTTATTCACTCAAGTATTGACCACTGATTGCAAATTCCAGAAACGTGACTTTTGACCATTCAATGTTGTTTTTAGCAAACAAATTTTTAAATTTTCAATTTACAAGCAACTTAGCTTAATTTTAGTCGTTTCGAAATAAAAACAACACACCCCTCTTGACATGTTTCCTCCCATTTCAGGGGAAGCAAAAAAATTGCTAAACAAGAAAACTGTGTACCCCCATAACAAAAGATACAGTTGAATACACGAGTCAAAGTTCCTTTAGAAGTGGTGTCCCGAGGAACTTAATTTGGTGGCAGGGACAGATCCCAAAAAACGGCTAAAATATAGATTTTTAAGCCAGAATAGGTGAACGGTTAGCGACGGTGTAATAATGCATCGTGTTCAACTGACCGTACTGAACTCAGATTGAGTAAGCACACCGCGTTACTGTTCCCTGTTGACGCTCTACTGCTCTCGCAGTTGCAATTTGTGACACAATTCTATTGCTAATATTTGTAATGTTTACTGCTTGTAGCAAAAGTTTCTGTGGTTGTCTGTTAAGCAATAGATTCTGATGTATGGCTGGGCTGTTGCCGAGGTAGGCAGCGAACAGTTTAGCTATTTTCGCTAGTATGCATTGTTGACTAGAAATTGGAATAAAAATTTAGTTTGTTTTAGAATTTTTTATTCTTTTGTTTCATTTTTGTTTCGTTGTCAGTGACACAGCAACGACGTGCCAGTAGGCAGGGGAAGGCAGGATGGGCCCAGCCCGTTCCCGCTGTAAATTTTGGACCAACCAACAAAATTTTCAACCGTGCTTGTAAGTCATTGAAAATAATTGTATGCCAATCCTAAAATATTTTTTGGAAGCTCTCAGCAAGGTGAGCTGGTTACGGGCTTGCAACGCAACGGGCGCGGGTGGGGGGGGGGTCGCAGATATTTGCCGAGCTCAATATGGGCGTCTTCGCCCTGTGCCAAATCAGACCTGCAGCTGAGGGTCATATCTAGGAAAAAGTTGACGGGGTTCACCATGTTAGGATTTGTGTAAACATTATGAATAGAACTGCAACGAGTTTTCAGATCACACCAGAGTGAGATCTGACCCTCAGCTGCAGGTGTGATTTGGCATAGGGCGAAGACCACACCTGAATGATGGAAACTTGTTTGATACGTACCAATGTTCAACGTCAGAGTCCTAACTAAATTGAACTGAGATTGATGGTTGGTAAAAGGGACTTAGCTTTTTATGAAAATGACCGTTACAGTAGTATAAGCATAGTCCTAAATTTAAGCGTAAAAATGAGCTTATACTTGAGCTTAAGCCTATGTAAAAATTGGTCTAAAGCATTAACTTATTCTATTGCAGACCCGCATCGACTCGAAGTACATGTTTTTCGATTTATGTTTAATTTTTTTGCTTACGATGAAGGGGGTTTGCGGACATCCTATGAACGCCTCATGAATGTTACGTAACTCCATTCAACTTCAACGAGAACTCAGAATTCTCAATCAATTGATTGCACTCATACTAAGTTAATTAATCAAACTCATCCGAAATTAAATCAGCTCACAGTGAGTTAATATTTACTGTTATTAACTTTTAAACTATCAGAAATGGCTAATTTTTTCGTTGCGTTGATTAATCAACTCACTGAAGTTTACAGTGTACTTTCGCTCTTTAATATATACTATACTTTATCAGAATTAGAACATAATTTATATACACCGAGTTGCTGCTCAGATTAAGTTTGCTCAAGTTGGAGCTCAAATCTTGGTGAAATCTGTTTCTGTATTTGTGTTTTGTGCTATGCAAATATCAGATTTTTTAATATTTTATTTCATTTTATTAAATTAGCTATAATCAGGATAATCAGTATATATAAATAAATAAATATATATATTATAATGTTTCAATGATCGGATGTTTATTTTTCTGCTGCTGGACAGAAGACAACAAAACAAACACAAGATTTTCAAAAATATTTCATATATTTCTAGTTTTTTCAAACGAATCCAGTAGAAAACTAAGTGAAAATTGAAATTTTGTTTATGCCGAACACCAAAATACATCTTTTTAAATTTTATATTTTAATATCCATTTCCGGTATTTTTTACTATCCGTTTATGCGCCATCTGACCCTTACTGAAAAACGTAGTACACTGCAAAAATGATGAGTCAAATTGACTCTGTCCAAAATAGGCTCTACGTGACTACACAAACTGAGTCAGAATCGACTACGCCCGAGTCAACTTCGGCTGATTTTGTGAAATGTTTCCGCCGGCAAATCGTTTTTGGCTACAATTTCAGTGTTTGTTGAATAAATCAATTTTTTCGACCCCTTAACAAATCAAGCTCGTCGAACCGGTATGTTACGATGAAATTTGATATTTAAGTCGGTTTCCGGAACTATACGGATATCTGATTACCATCGGCTAAGACTTGAGCCAGCCCAGTTTAGCTTTTGATACTGATCTCTGATTTTATTTTTCGTTCAACCCTGCGTCTCTAACACGGGGCAGTAGGCACAGAGAAACCAAGCCCAAGTATGATATATTTCGACCCATGGTTTAGAAAGGTTTAACCCCGTTAGTAGGTTTGTTATTTTACCCGCATTCCCCTTCTAAAATTGTGTTGTGTTCCCCCCAAGCAGATTCTGCCGGCTTGAAGCCATACCCGTAGCCGAAGTGACGTTGATAGAGGGGTTAAACATTTTGCAAAATTTCATATACCGGTTTTCTATGGCTTACAAGCAAGGTTGAAAATTTTCTACTAGGGATCCAAATTGTTCCAGGAATTGTTTCAACCGCAACCGTCAATAATCTCGCTGCGGTTCATCGGAGGATCCGAACCGTTAATAAAACTCCTTTCGATTGAAGATTATTGTGTTTTTAGCCGGCCGCTGTCTTGTGTACTCGTGATTTTACAGTGCATCAGTTCTATTTGTAAATTGTTCAAAACTGCTGACCCTATGTATTTAGCTTAAATCTCTATAGACTCTAGACATTTAGACTCTTCAAGTTTAGCGTTAGGGACGTATTTTCAAATTAGACTACGGTATAAAGCGTTGTGTTCTAGTTTACGGGTTCTTAAAAATGCGATATATTAATGTAAACTGGGGGGCAATGAACCAGTTCAAGTTAAAGGCTGCAAAATGCTGGGCGGTAGTGAGAGTATCTGGCATAAATAATAGCCAAGGTAGAAGATTTTAAGGGGGTAACAAATTTTTCCTGAGGAGAGGTTGAAACCCTTTGTACACGGGTGCGGACGCTGAGACAACGCTTGGAGTTTGTTTTTGAGAGCACAAAAACAAACAGACGTTTTATAAATATGGAAGTGTTTGCAAGAGCGATTTGTGCAAACAGTAAGTTGCACTTTGTATACTGCAGCAAAATTGACACACCGTTTTGAACTCGTGCATAGGGGTTTTTAGCGTCGAATGGATAACAACTGCGATTTTAACGGCGACTGTGCGGTGATTTTATCAAAAGGGGTCAAGTGCAGTGTAATATAGCGTGTACAGTGACCGACCCACACTGTAAATCCCAGTGAGTTGATTTTAACTCAGAATGAGTTGAATCACTCAATCTGAGTTAGGATTTTCAGAACTCACAATTCTGAGTTAGTAAAGCTCACTCTGATTTCATTATTCGACTTACCCGGAATCAACTGAACTCAGAGCGTGAATTAATTCAACTCAAAGTGAGTTGATGTTTACTGATATTAATTCAGAAATAACCAACTCGCTAGCTGAGTTGATTAATCAGCTCATTGCAATTTACAGTGCAGGACTTTCAGACGAACGGGAAACGTAATCAATCGCAGGTTTAGAAGGTTCCGACGTGCGGGCTGCTATGTAACATTTATAAATATGTCGCGCATCGATGGGAAAAGAACAGGGGCGGAACAGTATTAAAAGCATATTCGTAAGCCTATGCCTAAGCCTAAACCTTAGCGTAAGGATGATCATATGCCTAAACCTAAACCTAAGCCTAAGCAAAGCAAAAAATTAGCCTCAAGCTTTAGCTTACTCTATTTTAGTCCCGCAGAAAAACTCTCCGCCCCTGATCTTTACATGGATCGAATGTTGCGGCAAGTACGACCGATGATTCCACTTAGCGTTTAAAGTTCTAACGAAAGATTTTGCAGAACCGGCGAAATTGTCTGTAAATGTCGTGGCCCATATATACAACAGGGCCGGATCGTTTTCATGAGGGGCTATAATAGAGTCAGTTTAAGCTTTAGACTTAATTTTTTGCTTAGGCTCAGGCTTAGGAATAGGTTCATCTATACGCTTAGGCATAGGAATATGCTTATACTACTGTTCCGGCCCTGTTCTATACATGGGCCAATGTTCTAATCGAAGCCGTAAATCAGCCCAATTTCGAATTCAGCTAGTCCAGGGCGGAATTACGACTTGGGTTAGTCGACGGCGTAATTCTTTGTCTGCTACAAGTGCACGCCTTGTGATCGGTTGCTGTCTTAATGAAAAAATGAAATAGGATTAGCTGATGCAAGTAATTTTTTCTTGTTGGCTAAGTAATCGTTCCGTGTTGGCTACCAAACAGTTTGTTTTACTAAGCTAAGTGAAATCAAGCTAAATGGCGACTATCAAATAACCAATCAGAAAACGCACAGCTTTATCAGACATAATTCCACTTTGGGTTATCTTAAGTCGTAATTCCGCTATGGAATAGCCCAATCCGGAAATGTGCTGAATTACGATTTGGGCTGCAACGCTATTTTATTATAATGGCAATTAGTTACATAAGTAACTAGGAGCCGAAGGTAATTTTTATATTTTAAAGGTATTGAAAATTTTTTTGTATTTTTGGAGCATCGGACACGTCAACCCGACGCTGCGCCTCCCGTTGCCACTTAGTTTAAGGGGGGTTAATTTTGAACTGAAACAAATGCCTGTTTTAGATAGCTCAATATTGCGTTCATACTGACATTACAAGTATTTTTGTAACAGCTACTTAAATTAAGAGAAAATTGTCTACAAAAAAAACTAAATACAATTGGAAAACTTTATTCATTTTCAGTCATTTTTTACGTATTTTATAAAAAGTTATGTAAACTTGTGTCAATATTTCCAAAAAAATCACTTAATTTTAGTAACTTTTACAACATTTTACGGGGGTTTTAAGTTTGCTTTGAGTCATTAAAAGTTCGGCACTTGTAAAGACCAGGGGTGGGGAGTTGTTCTGTGGAAATAGAATAGAGTAAGCTTAAGCTTTATTTTTCAGCTTGGCATAACCCTTGGCTTATTCTTAGGCTTAGGAATATGCTCATTCTCACGCTTAGGCTTAGGCT
The DNA here is from genome assembly GCA_030248215.1 of Enoplolaimus lenunculus. Taxonomy (NCBI): domain Eukaryota; kingdom Metazoa; phylum Nematoda; class Enoplea; order Enoplida; family Thoracostomopsidae; genus Enoplolaimus; species Enoplolaimus lenunculus. The sequence continues at coordinate 39,310 of JASANG010002602.1, forward strand.
TACGCTAGCCTAAATTATCTGCCAATCAGTGTAAATTTTTCAGCTCCTATGAATCTTGTGCACTGCAAAAAATGGTGAATCAAATTGACTCTGTCTCCAAAATTGACTGTACGGGACAACACAAATTGAGTCAAATTCAACTCCGCCAGAGTCAAATTTGACTCACTAAGTCGCACGTTGGACTCTGGCAGAGTCGAATTTGACTCAGTTTGTGTAGTCTTATAGAGCCTATTTCGGAGACACTCAATTTGACTCACCATTTTATGCAGTGTAGTGAGCGGTCTCACAGAATCTTCTTTGAATATTTTTCAAAAGTTGACAGTCAAAAATTGCAAACACTAGTTATTCAAATTGGAGTATAAATACATTTTACACGGTTAAGATTGCAATAATTTCTAAACGCTTTATATCAACGAAACCGCAACGGTCACGATACGTAATTTGGGCATCATTCCGGTTAAATTTTTATCTGCCCTTTACAGGTCATCGTATCTGCCCGTTTTGATCACGATGCGTAGCGCACATATGTTACATTGAAATTTTTTAGATTCTTTACTAAAGAATACTAAAAAATGCAATAAATTTTGTCGACTGCGACACCAATATTTGATTGGACACACTAACCTAATGTTTGGCATTGCCAGATTTGCTTAAATGACGTCAATACTCACTGCCAATTTTAAACCAAAATTATTTTATACTAGCTATGTCATTTTTGTTTATTAATTAGCTATTTGAAAAACGCGATTCAAGCTTGCATCTTGTGAGCAACACAATGAACAACAACTTGAACAACTCAGAACGAAAAAGCAGTAATAGTTGTCAGTCACCGCCGAAACAAGTCACAGTAAGGTTTTAAGGTTTTATTGGTTTTCACTGATTTTAAATAGTAACACCGAGAGCGGATAATCTATATTTAACAAGAGTGTGCAACTGTGCTCATTCTGTGTAGAAAAGAATATACCATGCACGCGTTGCGTTTTTGCCACCCCCCTTTGTTTAGAGTGGCGTACAACCGGTGCGAAGAATGGTACTTTATGAATGTGGCGTCCAACATGTTTCAATTATAGTTTAATTTACAGATATTCATGTGATAGCGACCCCCCTCTAAACAAGGGGGGTCGGCCAAAAACGCAACACTCGGTGGTACATTTTGTACCATTCGGGTCCCCAAGAGTTGCACACTCTTGCCGTTATCCACTCTTGGGAACACCATAACTCGCCTCAGTATAGGTTCCAAACTAAGTCGTGGACTTTTAGACGTAGTCTTCAGCCCAGGGTCATGACCACAGCCAGCTCACCTAGCAAGTAGAGCTAAAAATATTTCAAGAGGGGCATAGAAGTGTTTGCAATGACCTACAGGCCAGGATGAAAATTTTCTTGGGGGGGTTCCAATTGTTGGGGGCTGAGTCTCCCTTGGCTACGGGCGCGCTTCGGCCTTGGGTTAGGCTTAAGTTTAGACTTAGGCTTAGATTCGAGCTTCTTTAGCGATACATATTCATATTCTGACAGAGCTTGGTTATATATGGTTTTGACCTGAGGATTAGAAAGTAGTATTCGATATATAAAAAATAGCTTCAAATTGAATTTCGGTCGACACAAAGGTTTGTGTTCTTGGTATAACTTAAGTAAAAAAAGTTAGCAAACACAAGACTTTGTTGACGGATAAGATACAAAAGATACAAACTTTGCCGTTTCCTTGTTATCTAAATCCATTGATACACTGGAAAAAATGGTGAGTCAAATTCACTCTCCGACATAGGCTTTTCGGGACTACACAAACTGAGTCAAATTCGACTCAATGTGACTCTAGCGGAGTCGAATTTTGACTCAGTTTGTGTAGTCAGGAAAAGCCTATTTCGGAGATAGTCAATTTGACTCACCATTTTTTACGAGTAGAATCGTCTGAACGAGACATACTAAACTACATGATACCTGTACGCTCTGACCGAGAGCTCCATTATCCGTACCCTCGAAGGTATACATCCTGATTGTATCGTGATTATTGAAATCGTACACCCAGCTATTTTTCTCTTGACGTATTTTAGAGATTAAAACATGGTCAAATTGTTCGAGACGAACAACGTCCAGTGGCTCATCATCAAGACACAGGACACAACGGCCCGGCTCCCATGACGATGAAATGTGTCCTTGTTGGCGATGGAACCGTAGGAAAGACAAGCCTAATTGTCAGCTATACCACTAACGGATATCCGCAAGAGTACATTCCGACTGCATTTGATACTTATTCTGGTAAATATAAATTAACGACAATTCGTCGCCGGACACCTTGTCGCCCGATCGTGCCCCAAAGTCAAATCTACGCATAATCCTAAAGCGTAATCCTAAGTCTAAGCATAATGCTGATCGTCGAATTGTCGAGTCGATGAAATTTCGCGTTACAAGTTGTCCGACAGGCGACGAAAGTCAGTGAAAATAAGTGCAGAGCTGAACAGTTATTAAAACGTTCCGATGCAAACCGCAACGCCACATACCGTAAAATTGTTAAAACTTATGGCCAATATGTTACTTTTAGGGCCGTAACAGTAGATTAAGTGTATTCCTGAGCCTAAGCCTAAACCTAAGCGTTGCAAAAGCGTAAGCGTAAGCCTAAGCAAAATAATGTAGTATAGAATGTAAGCCTACTGTTCCGGTAGCACCCTGGCTTTTTGGGAACCGTAACTTTTAAAATTTTCGTTACAGAGATTTACCCATTCTTCTAGATCGGATAATGGAAGACATATTATCATATATTTTTGGGCTCCAGAACAAACCAGTTAGGTTTTGATAAAAGTTGATGTTTTTGGGCTCCAGAACAAACCAGTTAGGTTTTGATAAAAGTTGATGTTTTTGGGCTCCAGAACAAACCAGTTAGGTTTTGATAAAAGTTGATGTTTTTGGGCTCCAGAACGAGCCAATTAGGTTTTGATAAAAGTTGATGTTTTTGGGCTCCACAACGAACCAATTAGGTTCTGATAAAAGTTGATGTTTTTAGGCTAACCAATCAGGTTTTGATAAAAGTTGACAATCTGCCCTCAAAGAAATAACAAAAGAACTAAAACTTTAAACCAGCCAATTAAGTAGCATGGAGATACTTCGCCCTGCTGAGTATATCTGTACTAAATAGTATTTTACCAGAGTGTACGTAGCGAACGTACCTCAAACTGTTTAAGGATTAATGAGATTTTTGGTAGGAATTGGGAACATGTTGACTATGAAGCATTTCCGCACAAGTTAGCCAGAGACGGAGGGGGACAGGGGGGTCATCCCCCTGAAATTTTTTCCTCCAGCATAGAAAAGTTTCAACCTCGCTAGTAAGTCACAGGAAACCCTTGTATGCGTTTTTAAATATTTTATCCCGTCTAGAAAGGCGAGCTGGTTACGGACCTGTTTTTGTCTAAATACATTCTAAAGCCGAAGCCTAAACAAGCCTAAAACCGTAAGCCAAAGCCTTCCAGTCTTCCTGTCTCCGAATGGTAAGACCTTCCATAATTAGCTGGGTTCGGTGTTTCTGTAGTGGAAACGGTCGTTCTGAATGCACTCTGTTAGTTTTTTTCTTGTGTTCAAATTTCAGTTCTCGTCCGTGTTGATGATCAACCAATCAGCTTACAACTCTGTGATACTGCTGGCCAGGTAAGCGCATGGTTTGAGAGACCGAACAATTTTTTTCTTCAAAACGCTGTTCAATATAATGGTCTTTCTCACGTGGGGCCGCTAAGCCCCCTGGAAAAATTTTGCCCCCCCCAGAAAATTTTTAACCTTGCTTGTAAGTCATCGAAAACCCTTGTATTCCCGTACTGAAAAACGTTAAGGTGCTACTAGTAAGGTTAGCGTGTTCTGGTGATGAATCGAGATCTGCTCGAGTTTGTAAACTTTAATGATTGAAAAATTTTCAAACCGTCCATGGCATTTGAATCTATGCCTACTAATCTGGAAATGCAAAAAAACTTAATAAATAAATATTTCCGGAAACGGATATCATTTATTAGTCTGGTATTTAAATTTAACTTTTGTTTCAGGCGGAATTCGATTCGTTACGTCCGCTGTGCTACCCGGATGCAGATGTAGTGTTGTTATGCTTTAGCATTGCAAATCCGTCGTCGTTCGCAAACGTTCGTGATTATTGGGTCCACGAAATCCGTAAATTTTCACCTCCTGATACTCCGATTATTGTTGTCGGTGAGTTTTCACTCAGTGAATCGACTTTGATTCTGGCGGAGTCGAATTTTGACTCAGTTTGAGTAGTCCGGAAAAGCATATTTCAGAGACAGTCAATTTGATTCACCATTTTTTGCAGTGTAGACGTCCAGTCTTGTTTCAATATAGACACGAACGAACTATCACTGTAAATTCCAGTGAGTTGGTTTTAACTCAGCTCGACGTATGTCGGCAACTGCCCAAATGCAACTGGTCTTCGGAACGAACAGCTTCACCAACAACAATAAAATTAATGCTTAGTGGTTTTGGTGAAACTCTACTGTTGCGGGATCCGCCTAACACAGTATTAAAAGCAATTTTTTTTCCAGAAATCGGAATACGCATTAAATCCAGTTGCTGAGCTAAGAATATCTGTTGGGAAGGTTGTGATAACGTTTTTTGACAAATTTGTGCTGGGACTCTGTTTGATCGCGTTTTGTAACTCGTGTGAAATCGCCAAGCTTATCATTCACTATTTACAGGCACCCAATCAGATTTACGCACCGACGCTGACGTGTGTACAAAACTAGCGTCACTAAACGAAACACCAATCACAGACACCGAAGCGCGTTCGCTGTGCGCTCACCTCGGCGACTTGCCATACTTCGAATGTTCAGCGCTGACCCAATCAAATCTCAAACAAGTGTTCGATGAAGCAATTTTAGCCGGACTTCGCAAACCAACGCAACCAATAGACCGCGAGCGTCGAAATTCAGAAACACTAATTCCGCCATTGAACGCTAAATGCCGCTCTTTCCAGCGTTTGAAACAAAAGCTGTTCCAAGGATCTATTCGTCGCAATTACTTACTTCAATTTAAACCGCAACCCCCGGCGCCACAGCAACAGGGTACGACATTATCTCAAATTTCGCGCACCAACGCGCCAACAAGCCAATCGCCTAGCCAGCTAGCTAAACAATATTTATTTAGTAACGGTACGTCGACACTGATTCCGAGCAAACTTGGCAACGATAACGGTTTCATCCCTGTACCTCCACCGCGGCGTTCTTCTGCTAATAAGCCGGATACTAAACGCAACTTAGCGTCTACAATGCAGACCGCTAAGCTGTCTCCTCATAAACCTCTTGTATCCGAAGCTCCAATTGTCACAGGGTCTACTACGCCTAGGTTTGGCCGCTCCCCGCAAGCTAAGCTCACCCCAGAACGTCTTGAGCTGCCGCAACCAAAACTGCCAAGTTCAACAGAGCACGATACCATGGATACGTTGGACCTACACGGTTTTGCTAATTCTGAAACAGGGTCAGCCAGTAAGATTGCGAATAAGCTTTTACCACCACAACCACGATCAACGCCTACGCTGCGTCAAAGATGGAAACAATTTATCAGAGCTTAAAACAGATTGAGGCAAAGACTAATTGTATTTTTCACGAATCAAGAACGTAACCAGGGTTTTATTTTTTGCTTGGAGTGCGGAATAACGGATCTTTTCCGACATCTCCATAGCCCACGTTAAAAAATCGAATTTTTCAAAAATTCAAATTCACAGGAGATGTCATGAGAAGCTCAAATATGTAAAAAAATTTATATCAAACGATTTTCGGGTAAATGCGGGCTGGTGGGGATAACAGAAAAACCCGGAACGACTTGGGACTGCAGCTAAAAGGGGGACAGAAGGGCTCAGCGTGCCTGCAAGAATTTTCGGCACCCTTAGAAAATTTTCAATTGTGTTTGTCATCAAAAACTCTTGTATGCCTCTCATGAAAAATGCTTAGCGTCTCTCCCCCTAGTATGATGAGTTCGCTGCGGGCTTGAATAACTTTAAAGTAAACATTTTTTTGATGCGCCATTTTTATGCGGATTCCTGTAACTGACGTGGTTGCCATAAGCTTTGCATGCTTTAAAGCTGCAAGAAATGGCGTAAAACGCACTTGTTCATATTGCTAATGTTTTGTTGTGACAAAAGTTTAAGCTTCATGCATTGAATTGTAATATCAAGTAAAGCTTACACAAAATTTGGCCCATGTTTACTATGAGGGACTGTTCAGTCAGCAATTACCATAAACTTGAGCCTAAACATAAGCCTAAACCTCCCCGTTTCTAAGTCCTGCGGACGCCCGGTCTTCCAGATTGCAGTGCCCGGTAACTAAACATGCGTCCAATCATAAGTCGCACTTATCGGGACACCTTTGCGACAGCGCTGTTTAAAGTGCTCAGCAGTGTGTAACCGGAATACACAAAAATTGTTGGTAAAGCTTCGAATGGATTTGTGAAAAGCTTGTTACAAAAATAAATTTAAGTTTTTGTAATGTTTTTAAATTTCAACTGATTCATTATATGTATATATGTATATATATATAACGCTTTGATGAATAGAACACGCTTCAAAATAGTCGTTTCTACGCAAATGGCGAGAAACTTTTCCAGTTGTAACATAAAACTGTTTTGTTTGTCTATTTTAAAAATTAGTTTATAGTGCGAAATTTTTTCATACATACATATATATCTAATGAAGAGCTTACGCCTAAGCAAGCGAATACGTGTTCAGGATACGACATAAAATGAACCAATGTTGACTTCCAGCGCCGTAACTACAAATTTTATATATTCCTTAGTTTAAAAACGCTGTAATATGCGTAAACATAAGCCTAAACAAAAAATTGTCCCAAATTTAAACCTACTTTTTTGCTGTTGCACCATCAATCGCGTTTGCTGCAAAATGTTTCGGTGCAGTGGAGGTATATGAGTTTCAGTGGCGGATCCAGGATCTCAATATGGGGGGCCAAAATTTCACAGGTAATATACTTATTTTTGACCCATACTGTAGTGACCCAAATAAGAGGGGGTCCCCATTTTGAGTCCCAATTAATAGGAGTCCGTATCCCTAATAAGAATCCGTAAGCGGGTAGAGTCCTTAAACCCGTGTTTAGAGTCCATAAATGTCTATTATCCCTAATTGTAGCACATAAATGACTCCAGGGCCAAGAAACTTTAAAGCGTGCTTATACTATTGTGCATAAAACAGAGAAATAAACAGCGTAGAACAGCAATTGACACTATATAATTTTTGTCGAGATGCTGTTGGGGGGGGGCCACGGCCGGGGTGCCCCCCGTGGATCCGCCACTGATGAGTTTGCGCAATCATTGTACATTAGGCCAAAAAATCTCTGTTAGCAAAAGCTTTCTTGTACCCCTGGAAATCTTGCATATGTACCACCCTCATGCGGACATCTGTGGTGGAACGTTTTTCTGCGGGACTGCAATAGAGTACGCGTACCTAAGCTTTAGACTAATTTTTCAGCATAGTCTTAAGTATAAGCACATTCTTACGCTTAGTCTTAAGAATATGCTTATACTACTGCAACGGCCCTGTTCCATACATAGGTCATTTACTAGCAGGTTGTCTACTTCAGTGTACCAGCATTAAAGTTCGGCCCTTGTTGCCTTTTCGCCTTTGGCCCGACCTATGATTCGAACGCTAAATACTTTTGTTTAGAATAGAGTTTACATTATTGCACAATTTTATTAATATTAATTAAAGTACAAACAAAGCAGTGGCATTTTTAAAATTTGAATTTTTTTGCAATATTTTTCAAAAATCAATACGTTTTACGAACGAAATGCGGCGATCCAGCAAATGATACTTGACTTTGACTGAGTCGTCGGCATAAACAACATATCACAACGACGCTCAGCGACGCGAAAATACTCATTAAGACGAGCATAAAATAGAACATTGAATGGCTAATGCACGCTTTCGGATTGAAATCTGAAATTATTTAAATTTAAATTTTTCATTCTTTGATTTCAACTGGTGACAATCACCTAAGCCTAAGCCAAAGCAAAAAAGTAGCCTAAAGCTTATACAACCTTTTGACAAACAAACTAATTCTTACCGTATTGACCCGAATAAGAGGGGGCCCCCAAGTCCGTATCCCTAATAAGAGTCCGGAAGCGTATAGAATTCCTAAACCCTAATTAGAGTCTAGAAATGTCAATTAACCCTAATTGTAGCACATAAATGACTCCAGGGCCATATAATTTGAGTTCGAAACTTTAAAGCGTACTTAAATTTTGAAAGTATATTTCTAAGTATAACCTTGCATGATCGCTCAAGCTATTGACACAAGATAAATAAACGTTTAATTCAACGGATAATTGCAGTACCGGATATATCAGTAACGAAGGGCGGCGGAGCGTGAGTTAAAAATAAATAACAGTCCGTAACCGAATAACAAGGGGGTACCCTCTGGAGAGGCCAAATAAATATCAGCCCCCCTCTTATTCGGATAACTACAGTATTCCTAAAACTTAAGACAAAGCCCGGCTTATTCTGCTTGTGCTACCTCTTTTTCGAACATCACTCCTTGTGTCATCCACCGGTCTCTGGTCCTCTTGGTCCCTACGCCGGACGTCCCCATTGTGCCACATGAACCGTTCGCTCTCATCGCTGTACTCCGGTTCGTCTTCATTAACGGTTACTCGCAACATTCCTCCAACCGATTCGATCATTTCTGTCACAACAATATTTGCCACTGGATCATTCGAATTACCAGTCTCGGCCTTCGATCTGCCGTCTAGCCGGCCATCTTGGCCTTTGAAAACGCCATCTGTATGCCTGTCTTGGATGTCGAGAAAGCCATCTGGTAGACTTTGATCATTGTTAAGACTGGCTTTGTTGACCTCTGGAGTCAGACGTTTGCCGTCTCGCCCTTTATAAAGGCTGTCTGAAACGCCTTCTCGGCCGTTAAAACCGGTGTCTGGCTGGTTATCTCGGCCTTCGTGAACGCTGTCGGTCGTCGCAGCCTTTGCAGTTAAACGTCTGCTTTCTGGCCGGGACCGACGGGCTTTGTGGATTAAAGTCGGCCGTCGCCGGCCTGTTTCGATAACGCTCTCACGCCGTCGACGCCGTTTTCCGAACGATTCGAATGCTTGAACTGTTGACGGATCAAAGCATTGGACCTGTGGCAGAAATTTATATAAAATTCAAAACGGTTTCTTTAAAAAGTTTAAAAATGGATTTTTATATTTTAAAACGCACCTGGATGCGGCATATATTTTTTCCTTTGAGTACCTTACCGTCAGTATATAGAATTAAGATATGCGCTACATTACAGTGCCGGAAGACGTCGCCGCACACCGCCGGACGCCGCCACACACCGCCGGACGCCGCCACACACCGCCGGACGCCGCCACACACCGCCGGACGCCGCCACACACCGCCGGACGCCGCCACACACCGCCGGACGCCGCCACACACCGCCGGACGCCGCCACACACCGCCGGACGCCGCCACACACCGCCGGACGCCGCCACACACCGCCGGACGCCGCCACACACCGCCGGACGCCGCCACACACCGCCGGACGCCGCCACACACCGCCGGACGCCGCCACACACCGCCGGACGCCGCCACACACCGCCGGACGCCGCCACACACCGCCGGACGCCGCCACACACCGCCGGACGATGCCGCGCCGCCGGACGTCGCCGCACACGGCCAGACAACGCTGCACGCCTTCGGACACCACCGCGCGCCGCTATGCGTTTTGGTGGCGTGCGACAATCTTTAATACACAAATTTACCGTGAAGCACGACGGGGTTCGGCGGCACGCGGCGAGTATAGCGCAACCCTTACAAAGCTTACGCAGTATTTCTTTTTGGATTAAAAAAACGTTAAGCAGTATATGTATCCCTTATTTCCGTCAAAAGCGAAACTTTTTTTGACATGCTTTTGTGTTTATGCAGAAATCTGGTCATTCAGATCAACAAAACCAACAAACTGGGGCATTTTAAAGCTGGGTGCATCCAAGAGGTTGGAGCAATGTAATTTTGTGTTTATCAGTTTTGATTAATATATATTTATTTATAAAAATACACTGTAAATTTCAGTGAGTTGATGTTAACTCAGTCTGAGCTACGACTATCAGAACTCATAATGGTGAGTTGATTCAACTCATTCTGAATAAACTGTTATCAATGCACGCTGAATCAAATCAACTGAGAGCAAAAAACAACGCAACTGAGAGTGAGTTATGTTAATGCATACATTTATTAACGCCGAATTAGCTAACTCGCTAGACGAGTTGATTACCCAACTCATTGGCATTTGCAGTGTTAAGTTTGTTCACAACCACTGAAAAGCCATGGTAATTTTGGCCAATTTTTAGAACACGGGCGGAACAGTATTAATAAAGGCATATTCCTAAGCCTAAGCATAAGCATAAACTTAAGCGTAAGAATGAGCATATTCCTAACCCTAAGACAACCAAAAATATTGGTCAAAACCTTAAGCTTACTCTATTCTAATCCCACAAAAAAACTCTCCGCCCGCGATGCTTACATAGGGCAAAATCTTGATCTATGCAGGACCGCGGTTAGGTTATATGAGCCCCCCTCTCCGCCTGCGAGAGAGACCTACGGGCAAGGTATCACCATGACGCAGCACAGCATCATTTCTAAGCACATTTGGCCCTTAGATATGCCCGGGGGGGCATTATATAATGTAAAAAAACTCGAGAGCGAAGCGAGCGAAAATCCAAATAAGCACAAATAACGCAATGCTTAACATGAATTGCAATCACGGCGCAATGTTTTTTGAAATCGCATGGAAACGGATTTGCCCGGGTCCTCCAGGTCAGGTGTCTGAGGGCCCCCATGAGCGAGGGTGGGGGCGGTAGCCGCGGTTGTAGCCCTCTGTACCGGTTCGCATGCAGGATTACAAAAGCGAACAGTGCAAATAAACTGAACATTCGCGGAGCCATCAATCCGAAACGCAGTGATCGGTGCGTCCAAGCCACGATTTGAAGGCCGAACAGGACCGACTACTTGTCTAACAACAGGGCATCTAAAAAACTAAAATAGTTCTAAAACTCTACTAAATGTGATTTCAAATTAATCTGTGCTAAATTAGTTTCAGTACACAAGCGTATATACACTGCAAAAAATGGTGAGTCAAATTGACTCTCTCCGAAATGGGATCTAAAGAGACTAACACAAACAGAGTAAAATTCGACTCCGTCAGAATGAAATTCGACCCATTAAATTCGCACGTTTGACTCTAGCGGAATCGAATTTCACTCATTCTGTGTAGTCACGTAGAGCCTGTTTCGGAGAGAATCGACAATTTGACTCACCATTTTTTGCAGTGTACTAGGGAGGGAATTATTGGAATTACGTCCCGAAATTTTTTAGCGAAACGAGAACAATTAATTTTTGTGAAAAAATGTAAAAATAAACTACTTAATTTTAGAAGTACAAAAAATGTTTTAAATTCGTTTCAAAATGAGACCCTTGGTTACATCGTTGTTTCAGCGCGTTTAACCAGGCAAATCACAAAAAAACATCTGCTGAAAATATTTAATTCTTACCGTTGGATTTTAAGTCTTTTTTCTGGTCTAAGTTTTTTTCATTTTACAATTTACTGATTTCTTGAGTAAATCACAGTTAACACAGGAATAATATAATTCTAGCCTGTTGCCACAACAAATGTTATTAAACCATTAAGCTAACGACGTAAACTATGAGGTCAACAAAATAATTTCGAAACTCAAAGTTTAAAGCGAGCCGAGCCGAAACTGTAGTGGAATTACGCAGTTATACTAAATTGATTTTAAGATTGCTTATTATTCAAATATCCAGCCCTAGTATCTATGTCAAAATTACTACCAGGGTGCAACCGGAGGTGAAAAATATCTAAGCCGGAGCCAGAGGTGAGGCGAAATTAGGTAGTAAAAGTGACGGTTGATTAGTTAATTTTAGCCAATATCTGCAATATGTTGTTAAGTTGTTTGGTTTTACGCTAATTTTCTGCTAAATTTCGGAAACTCTTTCCTGAAAACTGTGACAAAAGTAAAACGAAACTCGCTAAACAGATAAATTTTGCAAAATTATGGAAAATTTTGCTACCGAAATTGCCGGAACCTCCAGCAAAAATTCCATCGGAGCCGGAGCCGTAGGCCGATTTTATGCCGGAGCCCGAGGCAGGCCTCCGGTTGTATCCGGATTATTACCCATTTTCAATTATCGTCAGTGGTTCCGGTGCAGGACCGACCCCACCAACACGTGAAACGTTGCATACAATCAACTGCATTTGTCGAGCTAAAATAGAATAATAGAGTAACTCGTACTACATAGTCGACCAAATTACATGCATGGCTAATAGGCTTAAAGTTTTGTAAATATGCATACTAAACATACTAAACTTATAAAGACAGCCGCTAAAAATTGTTCTATTAAATCAAATTGTCAAAAATCTACGAACAGTACAAAGCCCCTTTTATGGCATCAAATCCGGGCATTGCGTTTTGGCCGACCCCTTATTTATAGGGGGGTCGCTGTCACATGCAATTACCCTAAACTAAACAATAAGCGGATCATTTTTGTTGCCGGATACATTAAGTGTCATGGTTCGCGCAGGTTGTACTCCCAGTCTAAATATGGGCAAAGGGCGAAGCCGAAAACTCAAATTTGTGCCGGGCTACATTGTTCCTACACAGAATTTACCCAGTTGCATATTCTTGTTGAAGTATATATCATCCAGTCTTAGTGACACGTATTGAGGGTAGAGTCAACAGTTTTCAAAAAAACACTCTGCCACCCGTTACCCTTTACCTCAAAAGTGCTTTGTTTGAATAAAGCAATACTTACCGTCCATGCTACTTGAAATCCTAAGTGTTAACGCGTCGCCAAGATTAGCGCTGGTAACAGGATAACCGTTAGGCCCAAGTAGATCAAGACGGACGTTGGGATCACTGGATAACGAATCACCCCTTACCAAACTTGGAACTGGACCACTGAAATTTTGGTAAAAAGCTAGTTTTGACCAGGCCTGTAGCCAGCCAATTTTACTAGGAGAAGCTAAAAAAATTTTAGAAGGGCCATTTAAAGGTTTTTAGTGACTTACAAGCAAGGCTGGAAATCTTCTAGGGGCCAAAATGTTTCCAACTGGGGCTGAGCCCCCCTGGCCCCTCCCATTGGCTACGGGCGCGGTTTTGACCCATACCAGTTAGCACAGTACTCCTTTCTTAGCCAACTAACATTCTTTATCGATAGCCGCCAGTGTCGCTTCCGGAAGGGGGGCACGCCCCACGAAAAAAAAAAAAAAAAAAAAAAAAAAAAAAAAAAAAAAAAAAAAAAAAAAAAAAAAAAAAAAAAAAAAAAAAAAAAAAAAAAAAAAACTTTTCGAACAAAAACAGATCAATGCCAAACGTGAGCAACTGTCATAAACCAAAATAGCAATGTTTCTGTTTTATATTAAAGAGGCACCATGAATCTACAACTTAACAAGGTTAGTAAGCCTCAGCTGTTAATTTACAATTTGTCAAATTTAGTCAGTGGCTTAAGTATTTACTTAATTTAAGTAAGCTTTGAACAATGACAAAATAATTAAGTAATTGCTTAACACGTACTTAAGCACTTAGTCGTATTTAAGTACGGTTTCAGAAACCCAGCCATTGTGTCTGAATTAAGTCTTGTGCAATGCTAATATCGGCTTTTGTTTGATGTTGTCTCAAACGTCCTTCTTCGACTTTTCGTGTTTTTTCATTTTTTCTGAGTCTAATATCTAAATCAACGCTCAATCTTTGGAGCAGACCCTTCGGATCCCACAGGACGCAGAACTTGGAATGGGCCGAAGCCTACGACGGTTTTCAGATCTGAGCCTTTGGAAAAAATTCTAACGCTTCTTCGCATCTTAAAATGTTTGCCCCCATTTTAAAATTACACAAAGTCATATCTTGCCCCATCTGACATTTTCGAGCTGGCTCTAAAACGGTCAACAAAGTGTACGGACCTAATCTTAAACTAAGCTAAACATAAAAAACGAAACACTGTAAATTCCAATCAGTTGATTTATCAACTCAGCTAGCGAACTTGTTTATATTTAATATTAATAAACATTAACTTTCGATGACTTTAGTTAATTCTCAATCTGAGTTGAGTTCAATTCCGTGCTAATTGCTTACTTAAACATAGAACGAGTGGAATCAACTCAAAATTGTGAGTTCTGACAAACCAAATTCTCTATGAATTGAGTTGATTTTCAATCTGAGTTAAGTTCAATTCCGTGCGAATTGCTTACTTAAACTTAGAACGAGTGGAATCAACTCTAAATAGCGAGATCTCCATAGCCAAATGAAGACTCAACAATTCAACTGATTGTAAATTTTAAAATCAACTCACTGAAATTTACAGTGTAACCTGACAAATAAAAGCCAGCCAGAAATTACCCAATAACGTAAGCGTTCGTCACCGCAACTTCACTATGCGACCCGGGCCCACCATCCATATCGCATAAAATTTGAAAAAATAAATCCGAATTGGTGGTAACATCAAACGGTACGATATTATCAAACGATATCACAATAACGCCCATTAAATGATTTCGCTATAAAATATATTTAAAATAAACAAATAAGAGTAGTAAAATGGTAATTTTAGGTTTATTTCAAAGTGCCGATCGGGACTGTAGGTGGCTATGCCACACTTAAACCTATTTCAAACATAAAACTAAAACTAAAAATAAAACCCTATATCAAAACCACACCTTAAGGAAATACCTGGTTCCACCTAGTCTCTCTTAGAACTTAAGTTAGGCTTAGGCGTTGCTACAAGGCGTAGAAATTGGTAAAACTATGCTATGGCGGCTGTGTCCGCAATGTAACTTACCTGGGGCCCTGCGTGGCCATTTAGTACTCGTTGATTAATATTGCATTTAGTTTTGACCTATTTTGCGACTAAGGACATAGCTAGGCTATGTCAGCACCAATATGGTGCTTTGTCATATGTGTGTCTCGGGATTATTGTTGTTGTTGTTGAAGGTACCGGATGTGTGGCTCTGGACCTCAACCGCATCGCGGACACCCAATTGTGGGTGTCGGCAAAAATGCAAATGAGGTCGAGATGCCGAAATGGGTAGCCAGGACCGGAATCAGTTTTGGTTTTAGAGCTAGTCCGATCGGTTGTTCAATTTTCTGCGTTCAGTGTACACCTTATACTTATAGTTTTCTTGCGTTGGCGTATTTGGGTTAAAAGCGGAAGTTCTTGGTAAGTAAGGTTGAATTGAATTCGTGTAAGAATAGTCACGGTGGCATAGAATGTGAAGGAATTACGGCATTACGGCGTTAATCGGCAGTGCGCAAGGCGCGGAAATTACCCAGTATAGAATACTGGTGTTATGTGCTAAAAGGGAAATTTGGGGTATTACCGGAGAACCTGGGAAAAGTAGTCTAATAAATCTAACGGGGTTAGATTTATTATTCTACAACGGCTTGGCCAAATCTAACGGGGTTAGATTGGTCGGAAATTTGGTGTAACTCTAACGGGGTTAGAGTACACGGTTTTACGGGGTGTAATTCTAACGGGGTTAGGATTGCACGGATTCTGGAAAACAGCAAAAGTATTGGGTACGGTAAAGCCAGTGGCTGGATTAAACCAGATTCAGGCGTCGGCTTTAAGGATTCCGGCTCGGGTTGCCAGTTAAATTGCATAACCTGTAATTTGCTGGTGTTAATATTAAATATCTGGTGTCATACGGGTTTAACTATTTTGCCTCGCGACTCAAAATAGAATGAGCTTAGACTTATGGTTTGTTTATGCAAGGTTTAAGAAGCTTAGCCTAATAGTTTTAGGTTCAGTTTTTGCATTAAGGCTCACGCTTATAGGATTAGGTTTAGGAATATGCTTTATACTACTGTTACGGCTCAAACTTAAATGGTCCCATACATTCAATGTTTTAGAATGGAAATTTTGCCGAACAATTGTCGCCCGCGTACCAGCTTACCTTGATTAGGGCAAGGTATAAAAATATTTCAGGAGGGCCATACAAGGGTATTTGTTGATTTACAAGCAAGGTTGAAAATTTTCTACGGGGGGGTGACAAAATTATTCCAAGAAAGCCTCAGCCCCCCTGGCTCGCTTTAGCTACATTTGTACCTGAATAATCGTATTGCAATTAGGATTTAAACCAGGGATCGGAAGGAATATTGTAAACGAAAATTGGTTGCGAACAACTCGTCGGCAGGTTGAAAAGCGTTCCGCGGCGTACACTGCGCCAGTGTAAAGCTGAAATCAAATAAATCTTGCTACACCGATAAGGCGATTTTTTGTTGAACGAAAACTGACCCTAGATATTTGAGTCTTTTTGTATCCTATGTTCCCTCGCCGCCAGTGTTTGCACTAAAACGGTTTTTCCGCAATTAGTTGCCTGGTTAACGATAAACGGGTAAATAATTGCTAATTTGGCCCGTCCTAAATCGTTGACACCACGACAAAACTCAGGTATTTGAAAATAATTCGCTACAGTGACGTCTGATTGCGAAAACTACTTTAACATCATTCAACTCTCAGCTACGTTATCTGCATTGAACGAAGTAAAATTTGGCGAAGTTTACGACAACAACATTTTTTTTGGTCCCGAGGGCGGAACTTGGAAACTTAATAAAATCATCGAATTTTTCAAAAATTAAAATGTGGCTGTGAAATGGACAGCGAAGGCCATATTTGAAGCTGAAAAATACAAGCAAATTTTGAAATCCGTCCATTTTTGAGCAAACGTCGGATGCGTGGGATGTGTTTCGTGTTTTATATGTTGTATGTTTTAATAATAATAATAATAATCAAAACTAAACAGAACAAAAACATAACAAAAATGGTAAAGGATGCAGACGTTCGTAATTTTTTAATATCCTAGAATGTTAAATTTTCAACAATTTTTGTTCCAGCAACTATTTCTCAATATATATAATTCTAACAGACACTGATTACATATATGGCTGTATATGGCACTCCGCCAAACATCTATTTCTATATATTAAAGCTGGAACGCCCCACATACGTATTTTGTGCAAATTTCCAGCATACTTTGTTTACAAAAATTTCTTAGGAAATACACGTGATTGATTGTTCTTCGTTCTATGAAAAGAAAATTTGCGTGGAAATTTTTGTGTTTTCGCTAACTTTGCGCATTGCGCAAAGCTGGCAGACTAGTATAAAGCTAAAGCTGGAACTCGCAACATACGTATTTTTCTAGCTGATTTTATACTAAACATATATATATATAAATATATTATATGTATGTGCGTGTTATGGATCTCTGTGGTTAGTTTGATTATCCACCCCAGCCCACGTTTGCCCAAAAGTGGTCGGATTTGGAAACGTTTTGCGTATTTGAGCTTCTCATGATATGCCCTGATCATTTTACACACAAATTTGAATTTTTGCAAAATTCGATTTTTTAAGGTCTCGAGGTAACCACGTTGGAACCAAAAATTATTTGCCCAAAAGTTTAACGAATTATATATCATTTCATACAATTTGCGGAGCTGAGTCCAATGGTGTTAAATTTTTTGTAATGACATGATTGATTAATGAGTTATTGTCAAATAACTGATTTGGCGCGCTGCCAACGATTTGGGTCGGTGCCAAATCAGTTATTTGACCATAATTCGTTCACCAATCGTCTGATTGCAAAAAATGTTACACCGTTGGACTCAGCTCCGCAAGCTGCAACAAATGGCATATAATTTGTTAAACTTTTGGTCAAAACAAATTTTTTGGGTCCCAATGTTAGAGGACCTTGGGACCTTAAAAAATCGAATTTTTCAAAAACACAAATTTGGCCATGGAATTATCAGGGGAGGCCATTAGAAGCTCAAATATGCGAAAATTTTCAAAATCCGACCACGTTTGGGCAAACGCGGGCTAGGGTGAGGATAGCCGAAACGACCCATCCCATATATTTGTGTGCTTTGTTTCCATTGCACTCACATTACGCGTAGAAATGGTTACGTTGATACCACGTGTAGTACAAAAAGCCTCTATGGTCACGCTATCTCCACTATGCGCTTGTGTTTCAACCGGTGAAATTGCGTAAAGCGGATGCGGCGGGTAAACCGGTCCTGTACCAGGAAAGACAGGTCCCGGTGGAACTAGGTGGCCGTCGATAACGCCTTCGTGGGTCGGCGGTCCGACAGGCAAAAGCAGCTGACCGGCGTCAGAAATGGGCAGATATCGGACTGGCTCTTTGCGGCGAAGCGAGCTGTTGTTTTCAACAGTTTCGATTGCTTGAGAATATTTGCTGGAATCTGAAACTTTAAATGTTCGGAAATATTTTTAGAGAGCAGTAGATTGTTATAACTCCTGGCGACCCATGTAAAGATCAGGGGCGGAACGTTTTTCTGTGGGACTGCAATAGAATACGCTTGAACTTTATGCTTAGGAATAAACTCATTCTTACTTTTAAGCTTAGAGTTAGGCTTAGGCTAAGGAATATGCTTATAATACTGTTCCGCCCCTGTTCTTTACATTGGTCTAGCTTTGTGTTTATCGCACGTAATCGACCACGCTACAGCCCACGGTGCATTATGATTTTCACTGTATGAGATTTGTGCAAAATAACAGTGCGAGCAACGTGACATCTTGCAGGGGGCCTCATCTCCCCCCCCCTGGAAATATGTTAGCCCCACTAGAAAATTATCAACCTTGTTTGCAAGTCATTGAAAACCCCTGTACGCCCATCTTGAAATTTTTTTAGCCACCTAACAAGGTGTGCTGGCTAGTCTAATAACTCAATTCACAATAGCTTTGGATTGCGCTTACCATCATGGTTTGTAGCACCCGTTCGGCATGCAAATTCGAAGTAGTTTGTGTTGTTGTCAGGTGCCACAATACAGTTTAGATGCTCGCGGTTGTTCGCTAGCAGTACACACTGTTCACTGGATTGATTATAGTTGACCGATAAGCAACGCGCATTGCTGAATAATTCGTAAAAACAACATTTTAACAGCTTTGTTTACACGTGCAAGTTTTTACAGCAAAAACTGACAGCTGGCTTCGAACCAATCATGAACGAGAAAATACGGTTTGTTCACTTAGTGACAGAGTTGTTGGTTAGTGACCAGAACATGCGTTAGACAAATTCAAATTTATAGGATGCGTTCAGGGCATTAAACAAACTTCGACCGGTACCGGTTGCCAAGACATCGGCAGGATGAGCACGGTGCCCAACAAACTTTTGGCGATGCTTAGCAAAAGTTTCGCTATAGCTTGCAAGTTTGTGAAAGCCCCCATGTTCTCTCAATCTACACTTTGAGCGAAACATATAATAGGTGACACTACCGTGTCCCTGTGATTTAAGACTAATACAAAGACCATTCGCCTATGCGTAGAACAGCGCTGTAAAAACCATATTCCTAAGTCTAAGCCCAAGTCTTAGCCTAAGAGCAAAACTGATCTTACACCTAAGCAAAAAATTTATCTAAAGGTTAAGCTTGCTTTATTGCAGTCCCGCAGAAAAGTGTTCCGCGCCTAATCTTTACGTGGGCCAAACCCTTTAGTCTGCACTCGAGGCATAAACAAAACTAATGATTTTTGGATTGAACCTTGCAGATATGATGCAAAAAATGTTTCGAAAAATGGCCAATGTAAAGAACAGGGACGGAACAGTATTAGATGCATATTCCTAAGCCTAAGCCTAAGCGTACTTTAGATGGGCCCGCAAAATTAACCAATTACCTTGCGCAAACATCTAAACATTCTGATTGTGATATCTCAGATATGGTGTCGACAATGGTTAGTTGTCCATTTAACCGGTGATACCATATTTGTTCGAACGAATACAGCTTTTCAGCGCATATGGTTTTTTCTAAAACAAACAAACGAACAAACAAAGAAACAAACAAACAAAACTAGAGCGTATCAATGTGATGCGCGTTCAGAAAATATACCATTCGCAAGTGTTTGCCACCCGTTGGTACAATGCTGTCTATTGTACGAAGCTGGGCGTTGCGTTTTTGGCCGACCCACCTCTTGTTTAGAAGGGTCCCTGTCACATGCAATAATCCTAAATTAAACAATAAGCAGATCATTTTTGTTGCCGGATACATAAAGGCGCCATGGTTCGCATCGGTTGTACCCCCTCTAAATAAAAGGGAGGATGGCAAAAACGCAACGCGAGCAGGGTACATTCTTTTGTACACAGAATGCGCCCAGCTGCACAATCTTGTTAAATAGCGAGCATCGACTCTTGTTTTGGCCAATCTTACTTTAAGGGGCGTAACAGTAGATTAAGCGTATTCCTAAGCCTAAGCCTAAGCGTTGCAAAAATGTGTTCCTAAGTCTAAACCTAAGCCTATGCCGCTGCAAAAATGTGTTCGTAAGCCTAAGCCTAACCCTAAGCCTAAGCAACAAAATATAATCTAGAATGTATAACCTACTCTTTTATAGACCCACCAGAAACCTGGACGCCCCTTATGGGCTCTTGTTTTTATACTAATTGCGAACCTGAAACGCAAACTGCTTCATACAAATTCGTATCAAACGCGTCTAATGCAACGACACTCGATGTAGTTGTTGAACTATCAGTTGACGATATAACACAACGTTTAGCGAAATTGTCAAATTGAACAGATCTGAAAATAAAATTGAAACAAAATGTTAAGTGATGGCGTTGAAACCGAAGATATGGTCACCGCAAACCAATAGGATTGGTTTGTTTTGGTTTTTACTACTGTATGTGGTCTTTTGTTGCCACGATGACTCAAATTCTAAATGTTACATTAAAACACGGATTTCCGCAAGTGGGCACAGACAGACGTACTGTAGCGACCCGAATAAGAGGGGTAATAACAGGGAAGGGGGGTAATAAGAGGGTGGTTTTCATTTTGGGATTCAATCAATAGGAGTCCGCATCCCTAATAAGAGTCAGTAAGCGGATAGAGTTCCTAAATCGTAATTAGAGTCCATAAATGTCAATTATTCCTAATTGTAGCACATAATTGAGTCCAGGACCAAATAAAGTTGAATTCGAAACTTTAAAGCGTACTTAAGTTTTGAAATTACATTTTTTAGTATATTTGCATTATCGCTCAAGCTATTGACACAACACAAATAAACGTTTAGTTCAACCGAGTTGCAAACCGTATTTATATCCGTAACGAAAGGTGGCGGAGCGTGGGTTAAAATAAATAACAGTCCGTAACCGAATCCCAGGGGGGTACCCTCTGGTGAGGCCAAACAAATATCAGTCCCCCTCTTATTCGGGTCACTACAGTATCGTCTTACAATTGTGGTATCATAACATCGTTATACACTCTTCCTTTTATGGAAATAGTCTGTAATGGTAGATTTTTGTAGAACACTAGTGGTAACTGTAGTTATAGTTGTCCCTAACGCAAAAATTAGACTGATGTTTGCTAGATAATGTTTTAGTTTAGCTGTTATACAGCTGTCTACAGTATTATCTCATCAGTGTTCACTTTCAGTTCAACCAAAGTTTGTGTGACAACAGCTAGCACCGAAATCGATTACATTGACTCAGCCAATGATAATTATCCTACGGTTTTAGGTTTTACTTTTTTCGACGTTTGGGAACGCTTTGTGTCAAGGAAATACATAGACTTACGCTACAAAAAATGGGGAGTCAAATTGACTCTCTCGGAAATAGGCTTTTCCTGACTACACAAGCTGAGTCAAATTCGATTCACTATGTCGAACGTTTGACTCTGGCGGAGTCGAATTTGACTCAGTTTATGTAGTCAGGAAAAACTTATTTCCGAGAGAGTCAATTTGACTCACCTTTTTTTACAGTGTAGCCATTTGGTGCGCCTTGTTCGCTAAACTTGATAATAATTTTTGCCTAACCAGGTCTCAGAACTAACAGTTGGTGTGAACTAACGCTGAGTAAAGTCACGTGTGTCAGTCAAGGTAGGAAGCGGGACATCAGACCTTTACATTAAGCAGCTGGAAAAGAGGGCCTCTGCAGCTGGGATCGAACTCTCAGCCTACGGATCCTTAAGCGAACACTCTGCCGGTGCGCCATGCAGCCTATCTTTCCAACTGCATTTTTCGTCGACTATATGTGTCGACTGTATGTTGCCAGCTAGCATACATACAGTGCACTGCACACTATATTGCATGTGCACATAACGGACACGCATGTATCACATGCAAACAATGTGCAACGCTTCAACGAAGGACTGAAACTGCAATCGTACTCTCAGCGCAGTGTGGAGATTAATTACAATATTTGGCTGAGCAAACAAGTCATATACATACGAAATGTTACAATTATATAATAATTTAGAATAAACTGATTGGACGGACAGTGCTGATTAATTGAAAAATTTGTCCTTCAATAACAAGATATTAGATGATCGAAATATTTTCGACATCTTTAATAAAGGAACAATGAACCGGAAGGAGCAATAACATTTGTTTGCCTACTGTAGTTACCCTTATAAGAGGGGGTAATAAGAGGGTGGGTCCCCATTTTGAGTCGTAGTCAATAGGAGTCCGCATCCCTAATAAGAGTCCGTAAGCGGATAGAGTCCCTAACCCTAATTAGGATCCATAAATGTTAATTCTTTCTAATTGAAGCGCGTTAATGACTAGTGGACCAATTATCTTGAGTTCGAAATTTTAAAGTGCACTTATGTTTTGAAAGCAACATTCCAAAGTATAACCTTGCATTATCGCTCAAGCTTTTGCTGCAAAGTAAGAAACGTTTAATTCAACGTATAGTTGCAATGCCGGAAATATATCCGTAAGGCAGGGTGGCGGACGGCTGGTTGAAAAGAAATAACAGTTCGTAACCGAATAACAAGGGGGGTTACCCTTTGGAGAGGGCAAATAAATATCAGTCCCCCCGCTTATTCGGGTCACTACAGTACTCAATATATCACGTTGCCCTTTAAGTTAGGCATTTCTCACCTTCAAAGCTGAACAACTTAAATTATTGCGTGTAAACGAATCTGTTGTAAAATTTTCAAATTTTTTACATAACAATAGACTCATTACATTTTAATTATCGATTTTGGAGGTGTGTAAACCATTTATTCAGATTGCTCGCACCCAAAAACCTTCAGTAAACCGTAATTATTATTGAAATAATTTTAAAAGTCCTAGTTTTGTCTTGTCAATTCAGCTAATATGCAAATTAGCTATTAGCTAACTATTCAATTATCGCTATTAGAGATATGTAAACAATTTATTCAAATTCATCGCACCCGAAAACCCTTTAACGCTGAAATTAGGTTGTTTCTAACTGTAATGATTAGTGAAATAATGTAGAAAGTCCTAATTTAGGCTTAGCTTAATTAATTATGCAAATTAGCCTGTAGCTAATTAACGGCTTAAAAATTTAAAACTCCAATACGAGGTTAACTCTTCAGGATATGTATCTAGCAGCAGTATACCTATGCATATTAAACAACAATCCCTATAAAAATTGAAATAGTAATGCCATTTGGACGTTAAAAATTCCGGCCCATGTAAAGATCAGGAGTGGAACGTTTTTGTATCGGACTAGAAAAATGTAAGCTTCAGCTTTAGGCTATTTTTTGTTTGGCTTAGACTTAGGCTTAGGCTTAGGAATATGATCTTTCTTACGCTTAGGCTTAGGCTTAGGCTTAGGAATGTGATCTTTCTTACGCTTACGCTTAGGCTTAGGCTTAGGAATATGATCTTTCTTACGCTTAGGCTTAGGCTTAGGCTTAGGTTAAGGAATATGTTCATTCTTACGCATAGGCTTAGGCTTAGTCTTAGGCTTAGGCTTAGGAATATGCTTATAATACTGTTCCGCCTATGTTCTTGACGTTAGTCAAATTCGTAGCGGTATGGAACGCACACAAGAGGAAGAATAGACTAAATATATCCCCTCCCGAAATTTTTGAACAAAAAAGTACCTTCTATATGGCCTTTTTTGGTTTCAATGGCTTAAAAGACGCTGCTTATATGGTTATCCCTACCGAAATGAAATCGAAGATGCATCCCTGCGAGGGGTAACAGGTTTTCTGTACACAAGTGTTTAAAATTTATCCGTGGGCAAAGGTTAAAATTCAGTATGGCGTAAGTATATTTTACTGCGAGTGCATGATACAAGAGTGTGCAACTCTTGGCGCTCCGCATGCGATACTAAATGTACCACCGGACGTCGCGTTTGTCGCTGACCCCCCTTGTTTAGGGAATGGTTTAGGGTTGCGCTATACTCGCCGTGTGCCGCCGGATGCCGGTACTAGCGCCAGCGCAACCCTTACGCATGAAACACAACATACGTATGGGTTTTAAAAGTATAAGGCGGCCAACTTTGGAATATTGTAATATTTTAACATGTGAAATTGAGAGAATCGGTAAACTTGACCCCCCTCCCCTTGAATAAGGGGGAGTCGTTCAAAAAACGCAACGTGCGCTGGATACATTCTTTTGTACACAAAATGCTCCTATTTGCACACTCTTGTAAAAAAGGGCAATCGACTCTTGATTTTATTAAGTCTGACCTGCATAACAAGCTTGCATCAGTACGACACATCATTAAGCACAGGTCCAAAGTAATCGCTTCAGTTGAACTTTCCGGGTTGTCGACAAACACATTTTCATCGAATCCAATCAATTTTGCTCCTGATGTTTTGATGAAACTCAATCGCTGATGACGAGGGCACCGGTCTGAATCTGAACTCGAACTCGTTTAAAATTATTCAAATTATAGTTTCAGTTAAAATTAGGGGTCAGATTCTTAAATACGTAATAGGTTCTATCAACAGTTAGCGATAGGTTTTCACACCGATGTGAACTCCTACAATTGCGAAACTTCAAATTAGCACAGAAGTATGATAAGGCAAATACAAAAAAGTGTGCTTGATTTCGACCATCGCAGTTCGCTGGTTCGAAAACTAAATCGTCATTTAAGTGGTGATAGGTGCTACACACATTCGAGAATACGAGGCCACACTTAAGTAATTTCTGAGCAAAATAAACTAAAAGAAATGAAACGATGTTTGCCACTAGAACACGTTTAAATAATGGAATTTAAACTCACGCTTGTAAATAGAATAGAGTAAGCTTTAGTTTTAGACTATTTTTTGCATGGCTTAGGCCAAGGCTTAGGTTAGGATTAATAGGCATATGCTCATTACGCTTAGGCTTAGGCTTAGGCTTAAGCTGAGGAATATGCTTATAATACTGTTCCGCCCCTGTTCTTTACATTGGCCCTTGTAAAAATACTTATTCAAAATTCTATAAGGGACGGGATCCGTCTATCGGTCTGCCCAGCCGATGACGATTTCCTAGCGAAGCTGCTTGGCCCATGTATAGAACAGGGTCGGAACAGTAGTGTAAGCATATTCCAAAGCCTAAGCCTAAGCTAAGCCTAAGCGTATGAATGAGCCTATTCCTATTCCTAAACCTAAGCCTAAGCCAAAAATTAATCTAAAGCTTAAACTGACTCTATTATAGCCCTTTCGAACAACGATCCGGCCCGGTTTTATACATGGGCCAGCTGCTTAATTAAACAACTTTTAACCATTTTTTACAAAAATTGACAAAAAATAGGCATATCGAGCGAAAAGGTTACTTCTGCATTTGAATTTATCATTTTGATCGGTTGTTACTGTAGAAGAAACATCATATGTTTACCTGCAACGCAATTGTTATCGCAATACATCGAATCTGACGTGTGGATTTCAAAGTCAAGCTTAGCTGCACGTCTTTCTGCACTGTGAAGCTCGCATAACCTGAACCAAAACCAAATACTTCGAAACCGAAGAACGATAATTCATCATCATACAACAACCGGCCAATGTTACTTTAAGGGGCGTAACAGTAGATTAAGCGTATTCCTAAGCGTAAGCCTAAGCCTAGCCTGTAAATTTAAGTGAGTTAATTAATGAACTCAGAGAGAGAATTAATTATTTTTGGTCATTTCTGAGTTAATAGCACTAAATACTAACTCCCACTGTGAGCTAATTTAATTACCGGTGAGTTGATTAATGCACTCAGAACGAGCGAAACCAATTCAGAATTATGAGTTCTAAAAGACCTAACTCACAGCTCAGGCTTCTGAGTAGATTCAACTCATTCTGACTTAAAATGAACTCACTGGAATTTACAGCGTCAACGTTGCAAAAATGTGTTCCTAAGCCTAAGCCTAAGCATAAGGAAAAAACTGTAGTTTAGAATCTAAATTTATTCTTTTATGAACCAACCAGAAACCTCGACGCCCCTTAAAGTAAACATGGGCCCAGCAACGGCGTAGTCAGGATTCAGGTTTGGTAAAAGCCACGCCAATTACTTAAGTATATATGGTTCTGGTTATAAGTCTATTTGTTTCAGCTAACATTTGGTTTATTAAAAGAAATAAAATTGTCGAAGTCGTTGCACTAGGATATGTCTTTCTTTGCCAACTTTTTACTGGGTAAATTCGTACACACAGTTTGTACAGTGTTTCATATATGATACTTTATGTGGGAAAAGGGGTATCACGACAATGCATCGACTGACAACTCGTTGCCCGACAACTTGTAATCCGAAATTTCATCGACTCTACAATTGCGTCGCCAATCATTATGCTTAGGCACACTTAGGATTACACTTAGGATTATGCTTAGATTGGCCAATGTTACTTTAAGGGGCGTAACAGTAGATTAAGCGTATTCCTAAGCCTAAGCCTAAACCTAAGCCTAAGCCTAAGCCTAAGCCTAAGCAAAAAATGTAATCTCGAATCTAACCCTACTCTTTTATGGACCCACCAGAAACCTGGACGCCCCTTAAAGTAACATGGGCCATCAGATTTGTTCATTGGACACTGTTGTGCTTCAAGTTGCCAGGCGGCGAATTGTAGATTCGGGAAAAGGTTCGTGACCTTCCAAAGAGCAGGGCATAAAACGAACCTTTGATTTGGTGAATAAACCACTGATCGACAAACTAAGGTTTGAGCTCGTCGGCACGCAGTTAGGCATTGTGTCAAATCACGGACAGGTATTATTGAATGGGCAGTAGCTTTGAGTCGCGCACGTAGAATGCAATCAAACGCAACTGCAGTTTCACGCAACCGGCTTGATCTGCACGTTTCGACAGAATCTCGTTGAGAGTGTGCTGGAAACCCAAATACAAAAATGCGAATAAATCGTGTCAAAAATAAATACGCTATTTCGAGTACAATTTCAACTCCGAAACGCGTTCTACGTACAAAAATCTTGCGTTAGCGTTTGTAACGTTACCGTAGATGCTAAAGTTGAATTCAATTCTAGCATCAGTATACACCGATCGGAGTTTTAACTGGACTCAGAAACCCCTTATGTATTTTAAGACCTAAAATTTAAATTTTAAATTTTGATTATCAGTGAGGTAAAAATTTGTTTCAAGCCAACCTGATCGGTAGCTTAAACAGTTCTTCTATGCACCTGTATGTAGATTTTACTTTTATCTACAATTTGTGCAAATCGTTCGCAGTTTCAACTACGCAGCATCAGCGGTGGGCGACCAATGACACCTGCTTCCACGAACGTCTTTGTTCCTCTTGGCCAAAACCAGCCAATTATAATGGCTGGCGATGACGGCGCACGCTGATTTCATTGGTCGGACTGCACAAAATTATTTTCCAGCATCCACTGTCAAAATTTGAAACTTTGGAGCTGACAATCTGAGACGCTCATCGATTTTAATGGATTCCGTTTATAAATTCCGCCGGATCTTTTCCCAGGCGGCTAAATGTACTGCACCCCCCTTCACATTCGGCATATCATCGCTTATTTCCTTGGTCGAAAATATTTATTGTTGCTTTAAAAACAACGGTAGGTATAAAAAATTTGTGTTGCCTTCATTCGAAATCTATTTACCCCTGTAGTAATATTGTTTTATTCAGCATTTAGGTACGGCCTTCAAATCTAAAACTCACCCGATAAGCATACGTGTCCATAAAATCCATTCTGAGGCCGCGAACTCTATTTACCCCTGTAGTAATATTGTTTTATTCAGCATTTAGGTACGGCTTTAAAATCTAAAACTCACCCGATAAGCATACGTGTCCATAAAATCCATTCTGAGGCCGCGATAATCTATTTACCCCTGTAGTAATATTGTTTTATTCAGCATTTAGGTACGGCTTTAAAATCTAAAACTCACCCGATAAGCATACGTGTCCATAAAATCCATTCTGAGGCCGCGATAATCTATTTACCCCTGTAGTAATATTGTTTTATTCAGCATTTAGGTACGGCTTTAAAATCTAAAACTCACCCGATAAGCATACGTGTCCATAAAATCCATTCTGAGGCCGCGATAATCTATTTACCCCTGTAGTAATATTGTTTTATTCAGCATTTAGGTACGGCTTTAAAATCTAAAACTCACCCGATAAGCATACGTGTCCATAAAATCCATTCTGAGGCCGCGATAATCTATTTACCCCTGTAGTAATATTGTTTTATTCAGCATTTAGGTACGGCTTTAAAATCTAAAACTCACCCGATAAGCATACGTGTCCATAAAATCCATTCTGAGGCCGCGATAATCTATTTACCCCTGTAGTAATATTGTTTTATTCAGCATTTAGGTACGGCTTTAAAATCTAAAACTCACCCGATAAGCATACGTGTCCATAAAATCCATTCTGAGGCCGCGATAATCTATTTACCCCTGTAGTAATATTGTTTTATTCAGCATTTAGGTACGGCTTTAAAATCTAAAACTCACCCGATAAGCATACGTGTCCATAAAATCCATTCTGAGGCCGCGATAATCTATTTACCCCTGTAGTAATATTGTTTTATTCAGCATTTAGGTACGGCTTTAAAATCTAAAACTCACCCGATAAGCATACGTGTCCATAAAATCCATTCTGAGGCCGCGATAATCTATTTACCCCTGTAGTAATATTGTTTTATTCAGCATTTAGGTACGGCTTTAAAATCTAAAACTCACCCGATAAGCATACGTGTCCATAAAATCCATTCTGAGGCCGCGATAATCTATTTACCCCTGTAGTAATATTGTTTTATTCAGCATTTAGGTACGGCTTTAAAATCTAAAACTCACCCGATAAGCATACGTGTCCATAAAATCCATTCTGAGGCCGCGATAATCTATTTACCCCTGTAGTAATATTGTTTTATTCAGCATTTAGGTACGGCTTTAAAATCTAAAACTCACCCGATAAGCATACGTGTCCATAAAATCCATTCTGAGGCCGCGATAATCTATTTACCCCTGTAGTAATATTGTTTTATTCAGCATTTAGGTACGGCTTTAAAATCTAAAACTCACCCGATAAGCATACGTGTCCATAAAATCCATTCTGAAGCCGCGAAGTCTATTTACCCCTGTAGTAATATTGTTTTATTCAGCATTTAGGTACGGCTTTAAAATCTAAAACTCACCCGATAAGCATACGTGTCCATAAAATCCATTCTGAGGCCGCGATAATCTATTTACCCCTGTAGTAATACTGTTTTATTCAGCATTTAGGTACGGCTTTAAAATCTAAAACTCACCCGATAAGCATACGTGTCCATAAAATCCATTCTGAGGCCGCGATAATCTATTTACCCCTGTAGTAATACTGTTTTATTCAGCATTTAGGTACGGCTTTAAAATCTAAAACTCACCCGATAAGCATACGTGTCCATAAAATCCATTCTGAGGCCGCGATAATCTCAAAGCTTGGTCTTCCAAGCCACCGTGAATCCTAGAGCTAATTGTCACTATTTGACACATTGACGACTGTTGTCCTGGCTCTCGTTCGATATAGTTGAACCCGACACATTTTGTATCATCTAAAAATAAACATTAAAGTACACTGCAAAAATGGTGAGTTAAATTGACTCTCTCTCCGAAATAGGCTCTACGGGACTACACAGACTGAGTCAAATTCGACTCCGCCACAGTCAAACGTGCGACTAAGTGAGTCGAATTTGACGCTGGCAGAGTCTAATTTGACTCAATTGGCGTAGTCCCGTAGAGTCTATTTCGGAGGGAATCAATTTGACTCACCAATTTGGCTGTGTATTCTAAATTCAAAATTTAAATACGACACAACCGACCTATAATCACGCCCCCCGACGGCCGTTTTGTACCGTACTGTTAAATGATTGTGTAGCCAAAAGTGACTAGTAGACGCTTGTAATATGACAAATATTTTGAACGAACCTGATTGGCTCTGATCACATTCGCGTAGACATGACGCAAAATCGACAGATGACGTTTGTAAAGAATGACGTTTCACTCGTACTCCAGGATATCGAATTAAGTAGCGTGAACCACCAGCGTCGCAGTGTTCGTATTCTGTAAAGAATTTTTTAATTATAAAACTGAAATAGTTGCTTCGCCGTGTTGTTTTTCAGTGTCACAGTTTCCCAGTGCGTCAATCTCTAGTGATTCCGTCTTCGAGTGTCTCCACAGTGGCACAGTCTTCCGTCGTCCCGATGGTGTTAATACCTCATTTCGGATTGGTGCCTTTTTCAAATCAAAAGCTAATATTTTAAGCCTAAATTCAGTGAAACCCAAGTTCTTAAAATAGTTTGCTTCAAATCTTGACAGAAATATAACGAAAACAGTGACAATACTGACCAATGTAAAGAACAAGGGCGGAACAGTATTATAAGCGTATTCCTAAGTCTAAGCCTAAGCTTAAGCGTAAGCCAAGCAAAAAAATTAGTCTAAAGCTTAAGCTTACTGTATTGCAGTCCCAAAAAAATACGTTCCGCCCCTGATCTTTACATAGGCTGCAAAACTTAATGAAAAAAACGCTTACTGTTACAATATTTGTCTACTTACAGTTCCAAAATTTGAAAAAATTATAATATGGAGAATTATGCCTTACCAGACGGCCCGGGTAAGAATTGTGCCAAATTTTCGAAATCACCAGGGTCGTCGACTGCTGTTTGAGTATCAGTATCCAAGCTGTTTCGACGAGTGGTTTGTTCGCCTGTCAGGTTGTCATGACGCCTTTGGGTTCGACGTATCTCTGAAGGTTTCGTGCTGAAATTACTTTTTCGTTTTGTGAACGGATGTTTTGGGTACTCAAACTGGTTAAACGGGCCCAGGTAAAGATCAGGGGTAGAACGTTTTTATGTGACATTGGAATAGAGTAAGCTTAAGTGTTAGACTATAATTTTTGGCATAGGCTTATACTTAGGCTTATGATAAGCTCATTGTTACGCCTAGGCTTAAGCTTAGGCCTATGAATCTGCCATGCTACTGTCACGGCCCTATTCTCTACATTGGTCCTGGTGATGGATAAAGGCTTAAGTTCAGGCTTAGTCGTTCAGAAGCGCCGACAGACCCGGAATTGCACCCGTGAAAAATTTTCGTTAAACAATATTTTGCTTCTGCAACCATTAATAAACAAACTTAACTGTGTGCACTGTAACGACTGACCCACATCATAATGAGAGCGGAATAAGAGTAGTTGATTGATATTTATTTTGCAAATGCTTAAAGTGGAATATAAAAAGAATTCAAACCTTTAAGTGTTGTGGCTGAAAATGTGCTAAATTAGTCTGGTTAGAAATGAATGAACACGACATTACTTACTTGTCTTTGTAAGCTATGCCATTGTTGGTTTGAGATAACGCGTATGAGCGAGTGACTTCTGAAATAAATATGCAAACTTTAGCTACCTTATTGAAATTATGCATCATTACCTAATGTGCCCATGTCAGGGTCGTAACAGTGGTATAAGCATATTTCCAAAGCATAAGCCTAAGTCTAACTGTAAATTCCAATGAGTTAATTAATCAAGTTAAATGGTAAGTTATTTATTTCTGTGTTAATAAAAGAAAACTTTAAGTCACTTTGAGTTGAGTTGACTCTTACTCCGAGTTGAGTTGACTTCGTGGGAGTTGATTAAGTCAAAGTGAGTTTAATTAAATCAAAGTTGTGAATTCTGACAGTCCTAACTCATATTGAGTGATTCAACTCATTTCGAATTAAAATCAACTAACTTCAATTTACAGAGTAAGCGCAAAGAATGAGCTTATACCTAAGCCTACGCATAAGCGTACGAATGAGCTTAAAGTCTAAAGCCTAAGCAGAAAACTCTTGTTCCGTTTTATTTTTATAGATCAAATATATACAAAGACTACGCCTAAGCGTAAGAATGAGCTTCTACCTAAGCCTAAGCAAAAAAACTCTTGTTCCGTTTTATTTATAAACAAAATACAAAGCCTACGCCTAAGCGTAAGAATGCGCTTATACCTAAGCCTAAGCCTAAACAAAAAGCTCTTATTCCGCTTTATTTATAGATCAAATACAGAACTAAAACATAGCCGAACACATTCCAAAATTTTAACGTAAAGCAATATATTTTGACCTATTTCTGTCATGTTTTAATCAGACTTGTTAAAGTGACAATTCTGTATGCTTATATATACTTCGGTTGGATTTAAGCTGAGAAATTATCACTGAGACACATGTTTAATATTCGTTTTCTGTTTCCGTTATTCATCATTAAAACCCAGTGCGTCAATGATTGCTAAGCGTTGAAATGAAACAAACGTTGACATATTTTAAAACTAACGTTTCTTAACAATATTTTACCTGAAATTAGTATCAAATTTAACACGAACATTGCGATTGGCCATGCGTTGTGCCAGAATACGGTTTCTGCCATTAATAGATTATTATTAACAACTTAATTGATTCTGTGCGAGGACAACAATTTTTATTAATACTTTTTTAAATGCTACTTCAAAATGCTTTAATTTAAGATTATAATTTAAAAATAAAACGAGAGTTTACAAAATTTGTTGGTTAGGATATGAAGGAAGCGAAAGATGATGACATTAAACGAGACCTACAAATTGGCTTTAGGGGGCTTAGTTTTAGTGAATACGCAATATGAAATTTTTTCTATATGGGAGGGGATCCAATTTTCCTCCCCATTTTCCGCAATATACCTTACATTTCAGATTTTTACTGACAAGCTGGGGGGTACATATAGGTGTTCGAATTTTCTATTGTTCTCATTTCTAAACAAAACCCATTCGCAAAGAAAACGAGAAAATCCTGAGTGTTTAATAAATTTTTCAGTTTTTTCGTTTTCCAAAGTTAACTCCGTACACTTCAACATTTCTTTACCAAGCCAGAGAAAATCGCGCATCTTAAGCATGGAATGCATGTACTGCACTCCTGACCATATATTCTCATCTTTGAAAAGAAAAAGCACCTGTTGTCATAAAATTCGGTGAAATTCGGTGATTCCGGAAGTGTAGCAATTCCGCTTATTGACTCTAAAACAAGTAATTTGTTTAATAAGTTCAACTTTATTAACACCAAGGGCCAAGGTTACTTTTAGGGTCGTAGCAGCAGATTAATCGTATTGCTAAGCCTAAGCCTAACGCTAAGCGTTGCAAAAGGGTATTCCTAACCGCGTTGCAAAAGGGTATTCCTAACCCTAAGCCTGAACAAAAAAATGTAGCCTAGAATGTAAGCTTACTTTTTCAGAGACCCGACAGAAACCGGGACGGCCCTAAAAGTAACAAGAGCCACACCAATAATACCAAAAAAATCCAGTGAAAAAATCCTCACTTATCGGAACAGGATAGTCAAAAATACCGGATTTGCATACCGAAACCAAAATTTCGGATGCACTGTGAATACATATAAAAAGGTAATGAACAAATATAAACTAAGTAATATTTGGAAAATTGTAAATGTATTCCTCGCATCATTTGAACACAGTTTTTAGCACATGATTATAAACCTAGTTCGTGGCGTAAATCTATGAAAAAATTGTGTCAAAATTAATTTTAAACTTCTTTTTTTGACAGAAATTGTTTCAAAATACAGTTCAAACATCAACAAATAAAAAAATGCAGATTCGTACTTTTTGTAGTTTTAAAACTCGTGCGTAGTTGAGTTGAAAACATTCGAAGAAACCATTTTTTACTTCAAACTACACGTTGGAGTTCAATAATTTTATAAAAATTACGATTTTTCAGGTTTATTACGCAGAGTTTTGCATTTAAAATCAGTTCAAACTGACTCACAGGGACATTGTTGACTGTGAATTTTATAGCCGCTTAAATACAAAAGATTTTGAATTCAGATCGCTCTTCGGGTCAGTAAATTTAAGCAAATAAGGTGCAATTTCTGTGTCATTGCAATGTTTTGTACACATGCAATTGCAACTTTTGTGACGGTGAATTTATTTTTGTAGCCATTTAGAACTGGTCTATGCTATGAATATGGAAAACATTACACTTAGAGTAACCAATCAAATTCTGTACTGAACTTATACATCGTTCACAGTAAAATATTTCATTTTGCCACCGAAAACATTATAAGGCAGGGTTAAAGCGTGTCAATTTTCAAAATGGTAACGCGTTAGCCCGACCCTAACTCAAAAATTGGGTTAACCCTACGTAACACGTGTCACATCCCTACCATGATACGTGCCACAGAGCATTTTGTAACACGCGTTGTGGTAAGGTTAACGCAATTTTTACGTTATGATATTGTTAACGCATGACAATTTTGAAAATTGACACGGCTACCTATATTTTAATATTTTCGGTGTCAAAACAATATTTTTTATTTTAACGATGCATTATTAATCTTGAAAGCATTTACGCAGCTAATTTAAGTTA